>JAANSN010001901.1:0-28444 GCA_036850665.1 Dicranocentrus wangi | reverse complement strand
AGGTTTCTGCTGAGAGATATATGACTTATTAGCAAAATGACCCACAAGCCATCATTAAAGTACTTAGCTAGTATGGGTAAATATGGTTTAGCTTAGGAGATTACATAGGTTTGCTCTCATTTCAATCGCCACTGTCGCCTCCATCCCCACTGCTGCATCCCCCCTTGCCATCATCATCGCCAAAGTCAAAAATCATCATCATCAAGAAACCGATAAAACCGATATTATGAAAATTTTTATGCGAATGAGCCAATGAATATTACATAAATATGGATTTGTTAAATTAAGAGCAACTGGAAGAGTTCAAAATGCGTGCAAGAATGTCACTTGGATGCTTGACCTCTTCTTCTTCTTCTTCTTCTTCACGCACGCGATAGCAGCTCTTGCAACTCTTATTGTCCCTTTCCCTGTAAAAGCTCGAGTACCAGGCGTCCACGTCTTTGATCTCCTTCCGAAACTTGTTGCCCTTCGCCAGCAACTGCCTCACCCTCCGAAAACCGTGGCAGAAAATGGAGGAGCGCCGTCTACTGTTGGAGGAAACGCTGAACTCCCTCCTCCACTCGAAATACTTGAAATACTCTTTGGGGTTCCGGTCCAGATAGAGGAGTCGCTGGGCGAGCTGCTCCACCGTCGGGAACGAGAGGGCGTCAATGTACGAGTTTGGAGGTAAATGTTTGCTCAAATTTCCAACTGCGTAAACCACCGGGACCATTCCATGGAGGAGCCCGTTGTACGGCTTTTCCGTGACGTAGTCCATGCACAGGGAGTTCTCCAGCGCCATGTAGAACTTGTACGAGGGGCCCAGCTGAGTTTCAAAGCATTCCTCACCGTCGGCGCACGTCAGCAGACCACATCTTCCGTAAATGTCAATGGACACATTCCGGCTTTGAAGTTGCTTCACGAGCTGAGAGCGCCCGGAGGACACCACGACGCAGTTGGAGACTGTCCATGCGGCCAACTTTGTCTTATTTCTGGAATGAAAAATGTGCATAAAAATTAAATTGGAAATGTTGAATTTTAAAATCGGGTCATGGTCATGACTTACTTTATGAATGACTTGTAGAAATCCGATCCGTATTCCCAATTTTGGTCGTCAAGGAGACCGTCAGCCTTCTTGGGGAATATTTGGCTGAACTCGATGAATATTTCCGAGTCTGGGCGGGTGCTCCATGTCCAGTTGAAGACGGAATTGAGTGCTCCGCCCAGTTTCCCAAGGTTGGTAGGCGACTCTTGCACATTTAATATCCATGGAACATTTGGGTTCCTCCAAGAGGGCAATTCCGGGTCACTGAATGAAATGAAACAAGATTGAATGCCTGTTTTGAGGGATCTGAACTGTGGTGGTCGATTACTTTTGGAGTGTGGTGTACTCGAACAGAATGGCATCCACATTGTCCACCTCCGACCTGTTGCTCGTCAGCACAACCTCATCTTGGCAGGACTCGGTGAGCTGGGTTGGATCAACGGGGGTATTGTACCACTTTGTCCAAAACAGCACCTTTAGGGGCCGACCCTTGGCCACCTTCCAACTGGGAGGCAGGACGACACTCCGGTGATTTTTGGTGTAGTAGTAGAAGTACAAATAGGTCAGAGCTCCATATGAAAGGGCGAAGAGGCGAAAGGCGAAAATTTGGCGTACGCCTATAAAAGTGAGAGCCTCCAACCTCATGATAATTAATATAATATAATGATTTGATTTAATAGAGATTTTATTGTGCCTACCACAACATTCCATCCACCCATGCATACGCCACCAAAATTTCTATGCACTCTGCTGCAGTATTTATAATAACACGTAAATGAAGATTAACCTGACCTAACCTAACTTGCCTCTTCTCCAGAAATAATTCTGTTCAAATAATTCCTGTTATTGGAGGCAAAAAATATTTATTCAGTTTGCCTATCCAAAAATAATTCAGTCCAAACTAGTCATGTGCACAAAAGCATGATGGAAATTTCGTAGCTGAATGGCTTATATAAGACATTATAGACGCCTTATTTATGACGCCAATACAAACGCCTTGTGTATGTCGCCTTTATAGACGCCTTATAAGATGCCATCGAGGTCCTCTCTAAGTCATCCGTCGATTTATGCAATGAAAAATGTATGTGACACACTTTTGACCCCGACCCCCGACCTCCGTGACCCGATTGAGGTCAACTTCCCCCCCCCCAGAGCATCCATGTCCTCTGAGGAATGTCGAGACCAAGTTTGGTAAAAATGATCAAAGGACATCAAAGTTATGGAGTGAACAGACGGACAAACAAACTAAAAGCATAACTATACGCTTCATTATTACATTCAGCTACGTATTAATTCCTATTATTGGAGGACAAATATTTATTCAGCCGGCCTATCCAAAAATAATTCAGTCCAAATAATTCCTTTTATTGGAGGGTAAATATTTTTCACATTTACCAATGCAACTATAAATAGTTTGTATCAGTTTTAAATTTTGTAAGAAAACAAATATCGGGTAAGATGCAGCTTCCATATTATAACAAGTGAATCAACTAGGTATGCGTTTTCTGATTAACTAGCAAAGGCGTAAAAACATGTTGTTTTGGGGTAGGTCAGCGCTCCATTGACCTTCTTTGATGAGGCTAACACTGGGAAGCCGATTACTGGAAATGAGCCACGACAGAGATTAGGCGGATTTGGAGAAGAAGCAGGAAATTATGCAACTCTCTCAAACTTTCACCAAGTAATTCACCAGTTTTTAAACATGGGGCCAGTAAGAGGGAAACAAGATCATTTAACATAAAAATGTTAAATCCTCCAACTCCATTCCTCATTTCCACTCCCTCCCCTCCCTCATTTCATCTCCCCATCCGCTCCCCCTTTCCCTCTAGCTCAAGAAAGACCAAAAGTACATAAAAAACCAAAAGCGCATATGAAATAATAAGAGCACTAGCGAGTGAATGGCGAGTAATGCTTTTTTCGTAATTTCTAACGTCCACTTACCAAAAGTTCAATACGAACCTGGGAGTCGAGTACAGCTTAAATGAAGGTTTGGTGGTTGGCCACTCGGGGATCGGCTTAACACCAACGCCTTTTCAAATTGTTGTTAATTTAATTTACGGGAATATTTCATAAATGGCTAGGGGATAATTCTCGTACAATTATACAAGCAACTATCCGGTTGAGTGTTTGCCTTTTTTTAAAATCCCCTCCTATTTGTTTGCATGGGTCAATTGGGTGTGAAAGGAACTACTACAATCATAATCGCTCAAATTCTTCATAAAAAAGTGTTTATGGTGTGATTTTATTTTGAGCAGAGTGGAGAGCAGAGTTTTTTGTACCCGTAAATGGCTACAACAAGATCATTGTCGGATAATCAACCAATGAGCAGTCGGTGACCCGAATTTTATATGACCAGTAAAAAGGTCAACCTGAGTCGTCAGTCAAAGCGTATAAAAAAGCCGTGCAAAGTTAAAGTTGGTTAATTTTTGTTGTAGGATGACGCTAATTAATGCATCTATAATATGATCAAGAAAAAGTACTGATTTAGGGCCACATAATAATCCAATAAATCGCCACTTATCTATTATGATGATGATACCTGAGTGAGTACTTACATGTCCTTAATTTGCTTATTCGAAATCCGGCATTTTTTTTGACATATATAGTCTTTGTCTAGATAAAAGTTAATCATTCATTCAGGAAATAAAAAATGTAACATTTAGTTTAATGTTTTAATGCTTTTTTTAGAAGTGTTGTGCTACAAATCCATTTGCCACGTTGTTATTATGCACATGAAACATTGTGTCGCATAGGATGATTTCAACGTCCTTAATATAAATTTAGTAATTTCCTGATTTCATAAATTGTAACAAATTGGAGTTGGTTGGATGACGGAAACTACACATGCCGCATCACTAAAATCAACCACGTGCTAATAAAAGGGAAACTCATCATCAGACTTTATTTGAATGTACAGGCAGAATCAGCCCCTACAAGTACTAATCATGATGCTCATAAAATATTGTACCGTGTTAAATCTATCACTAATATCACTGTCGTTCATCATCCTTGTCTTACAAAATCATTGGGTCGCGGTCGGCTTAAAATAAATTGCGTCATCAACGTACGGTTCCTGTATCATGGTCACAAACTTGTAGCCCTGTCCTAATAACAATTTTCGGATTTGAGCAGAATGCTGGTTAGTTTCAACGCTGATAACCTGGATGGATATTTTGTCCCAGAGTATCCCACTGAGAACGGCATACTCGGCCCCTTCAATGTCCAAACTGAGGTAGTCCACTTGCGTTACTCCAATCGCTAGCAAGATGGAGCTCAATGGGAAGCACTGGACAGGAAATGGTGATGTAAACTGATCCTTGAGAATGCGTCCCTTGAAATATTCTGGTATATTTCCAATCCCTGGCCACTCCACGTGGCTTATCATTTCCACCTGGAGAGAGAAAGTTGAGTCATTTTTTAACAATTCATTGGTGTATTTCTATAGAATCATCATCACGACAGCCTTTTTATATTCATCTTACTTACTTTCATTGCGTGTGGCTTCGGCGACAAACACGAGTTGGAAATCCAAGCTTTTCGATTTTTCATTTTGAGCTTTTGCAGTGGAGCCGGATCCGCTTCAACTAGGAGGCCGCTCCATCCATGGAGTACTTCCAGTGAAAGGCTGTTGGACAGAAACTCCCCGTCGTTTGCACCGGCTTCAATAAAAAATCCATTTTTCTGAAAAAAAGCATTGGCATATCTTCTTTATTAATACAAAATGGAGGTTTTGCACTACATTGAAATGCTTTTTGATTTCCCATAGTTTCACTCGATGTCTTTGAAATGTTTTTGAATTACCTACCTTACTGTTCAATAATTTATAAACTAATTTGGTGATTGTATTCATTCGAATTAGTTTTTGCTTCCTAGTCAGATTTCTTTCTTGATCGGCCCCCGGGGGTGGGAGTAAGTAGTGGTGTCTAATATACCTTATCAGATCGGGATCGTCTTGAGCAAGTTGAGGTAGCAACTGTTCCGATATTGAATCGTAATAATACTCGTAGTGCCAAATTGTCACTGCGTAATATTTTTTAAGAAATACTACAACAAACAAGAGGCCAACTAAACAAAGAATTGCATTTCGTGTGATGACGTAATAACCACCACTACTTCGCTGCTTTATCTGCAAATACACTCGGAGTGGATAGCTTAACATGTCGCTTTACGTTACAGTTACAATCAAACATTTTTTGAAAAATTGTATTTTTATTCCAATCCACAGTAAAACATTTAGTCGCTTCTCTGATTAAGTTATATTACGTTATTGGATGCTGACTACGAATTCTCTCTTCTCTTTGCCACCGTGCATCAAGTCATTATTACATCATCATCAGGTTGATCATGCAAATATTTGCACGCGTATTATACATTTAAATGTGTGTTCAGCTGAAAAGTGTAAAGCTTTATTTTATTTTTTATCTTTCTTGTTTCATTTGCACACTTTTTTAAACTTTATTCGCTCTTGTTTGTTTTCGTGGTAATATATTATAACCGTGCTTATTGAAACCGCCAATGCTTTCCGAAGCCGTGTACGTACAATTAGTTCGGTACGGTACTTCAAGTTCTTTATATTGGTACTATATGAACTTCTTTTGTACTTTTTTCTTTGTACTTTATGTACTTTTTCTTTGTACTCAGCGAGCTTTCTTATTGTACTTGACGTACTTTATTGAAGAATACATATTTATGCAGTTTGCCTATCCAAAAAATAATTCGGTCCAATAATTCGTATTATTGGAGGATAAATATTTGTGCAGTCTGCTGCCTTGCCTTGGTTCGATGTTGCTTCCACTTACTTGACTTGCACAGATTATACATTTTATTTTCCTTCACTTGCCCTCAAAGTTCAGTGAGGAGATGGCTTCAGCAACAACTAAAATACAGTGGTCAGGTATGAGTAATAATACTGTCAGATTGTGAGTGTGATATTGCGGATCGGTCTTACTTTAACGAGACTGCCTAGTTTTCATAGGGGCAGTCGTGAGCTGTATTGTACTTTGGTATTAATTCCGGTATTACCAGCAGGACGATTTGGACCCAATCAGGGGATGAATGGGGAGAACTCTGGCTGTTTAAGAAAGTCTCTATGCAAATGATTGCAAATTAGACCCTTTTTGAATGCTAAAGACTTGTTCTTATTATGTCTCTGCTGCTAGTCCAGTGGATTCGAAATGGAAGTATATGCCTCCAGAATACTCCAAATATCAGCATGCTGAAAATAATGTGGTTCTTATATAATTTTTCATATATGAAAACAAAAATTTCCTTTCTGTAAATTTCAGCTATAAAAATCGGGATATAGCCAAAAAGTAGATTTCGCACAATATAGTGCACCCGCACAACTGGTTCAGTAAGTTATGTGGTCGTCAAATTCTCATAATCGAGGAACTGGAATGAATGCAAAGAAAGAATGTCTCGATGATTTATAATGCTGGACCTTACAACAATCATCATCAAAGGAAGTAGTACATGGTGATTTTGAAGTTGGTGGAGGTCCATATTTGCGTCATGCAGTTTGCGGTTTAATATTGTTTCCGCCGGAAACGGCTCACGGTTTTCGTTCATTCAATACATTCGTTGGAAGTTTTGTTGCTTTGAATCGAAATATGAAAAAAACTTCCACGATTACGTATATTCAGATAAGTTATTCAATAATTATAATTACGTAATTTCAAAAAAAAAACGCTGACTTTATTTCAGTCAGGACTATGACACATATTCAGACAATTCAACATCCAGAATGAAACTAAAAATGTTAACATTTTTAGAGGAAATCGTCAAATAAGTACTTAATTTCCGCGTTTCCAACAAAAACATGCAACAAAGTGGTTTTTGTGGATGAAAAGTGAAAAGCATATCTCGTCGTCGAATCGTTGCAATCGTTTTGCTTAAATAATACATGCAAGATCAGGATACTGTGCTCATAGTTCATATTAGTCTTTCTAATCTCGCCACCATCACACCACCACCACCGTCCTCACAATCACCACTTTTCTGGTAAAGTAAAAACATTCCAAATTAGTCGGATTTAATAAATATAAAATTATCGTTTTTTTCTTCAAATACGTCTTTATATAGCATGAAATAAAATTATCATGTTCTGGTGACGTAGTCTTATCGTTAGTCTTGAGGGAGGGGAGGAATCTTGAGAATTAAAAGCATCTTCTGACTTTTATCTACTTCCATAATTTATATGTAAGTAAAGTACTGATGAACATTTTATTATTCCACACACTCAACACAATCACCGACCCATTTCACCCATATAATCAAAAGGCCTATCACTACAATACTACAAGTTGGTATATAGACTTCAAGACTTCATTGATTTGTGATCTTCTCTACAGTCAACAAAGTTCAAGTTGTAATAAAAGGCCGGTCTTACAATTACATGTTGTTTTTGAATAAACGTCATTTCCAAATGCAAAAATAAATTGAGTTCGTTGCATAGTTTCTGATAGTGGTTCATTCTTCATCATCATGATCCATTGGTGCTCGCAATCTGCACGCCATTAATTATTGCGTATTATGCATATTATTCATTTCACACAAATTTGACATTATGAAAGAAAATGATTTGGTATGACCTAGACTTCACATTTGATACTATGCTCAAAAATAGTAATATTGCACACGTGTGGGTAGACAATGGAATTTGTGAAAAAAAAATTTGTATTGTTTAATAGCCAAATTTTTAGCAGATTATTTCACGTATATTGTTAAAATTTGCAACTTTTTGAAACATATATAATATATAAACAACATGTGTTTAACAACAATCACCACCCCCGCCCCCACAACTCCCACTGTCGTAGCCATCCCCACCACACTCACAGTCACCATCAGCCATCAGTATATTTCTGTTTCAACCAATAATTCCACGAAAATTAAAATGAGCCAGATTTGGAATTAAATCAAATAGTTTTTTTAAAAGAAACCTACAAAAAAAGTGTTTCGCAATTGCGTCGTAGGAATTGGAATTATTATATGTTAAATATATGCGTTTTTTTGCAAATCCTTACCAAATATCCCCTTTTCAAAAAACATTAAAAAACATGCACTCAAGCATTGCTATTAGTAAGACAATTCCCAAGACTACCCAGACCCAGACAGGTACAGGAGTAGACTCCATTGTGATTCCGGATCTACCTTACTTAGTGTGTTGAAGTACAAAAAAAAGGTTTTATACATTTTCGAGCAAACAACCCAAAATTTCCAAATGTAATTTTGTTCTAGTTTCCCTGAAGGTCCAGTTAGATTCGACAACTGGCAATAGTAATGAATAGCATGAGAAACATAAAAAAGGGACGACTAGGAAGTAGAATAACTCTAAAATAAAATATGTTGAAAAATATGTTCCTTCATTTTATTCGCCCCCATCACGGAAAATACACAAAGTATATTATTAACAATAAAGCTGTTTAGCGCGTACTATTCCGTCTTCAGTTGTGGTCAATCGGAATGTTATGAACTTCTCAATGATTTATAGGGTTCGGTTGGAGCTTTCATACTCAAGGAAATCTTTATACATTTTTCAGTAGTTAGTGGCGGCGACTCATTTTTATTTCGTCAAGCAGTTTGGGGCTCAACACTACTCAACGGCTATGAAATAATGTCAACATTTGTAATAAAGTTTCCATGAAACGTAGACGAATGTTTGAGTTATGTTATATGACTATATCGTTATTTCGTATCGTATGAATAATGAATATGAGTAATATGAATGAATTTCATGCACATGCACGCAATACCATAGTATATCTCATTATTGCAAGGAAAACGGACATGTGAACTTTTTGCATTTCTTCACAAGGATAAAATTGGAAAAATTGTATTATTTATAATATTATATGTAACATGTATGCATACTACAATTATAATTGGAAAGTTGTAAAACTTGTTCAGTAAGCAAAACGGACAATCTTGATATTATTCATTGTATGGTTTAACTGTTAATCGCAACTTGACCCACCACCCCCGCCACTATCACCACCTCCATCGCCTCCACCTCCACCACTGTCACACCCTTCCCCGCCATTATCACCACCTCCGCCGCCTCCACCACTATCACATCCACCACCCCAACCACTGTCAAATCCACCACCACCACCCCCTCCGCTATCGTCTCCAGCATCGTATCCAGCAACTCCCATGCCATCAAATCCATCAATAATATAGGTATCACCACCTCCACCACTTATCCCACTCGATCTCGTCCTCCATCTGGACTTGTCATTATGAAAGGCAGCATTATTATTATTACCTCTGCTCCTCGGTGGCAACTGCCCTCCGTTGCTCTAAAACGAGGAACATCGTCCCATTGTTGATAATAATATTATTACAATTAGTTTTTACAATTGTCATAATTGGAGTAGGAATTCGAATCATAGTGCTAAAGTAGTTGCACTATTTTGACTATTTATAATATTGCGAACACATTTATTATGTGAATTGTATTTGAATCTTTCAATTTTGCATACTTACCGAGAGTACGGCGGTGGTGAGACGTTTATGGCGAATACAATGCCACGCCAAACAGAATAAAATTAGCGAAAACACCAGTAAGACTGGTAGTGGGGCATACCAAGGGAAACTCATAATAAATTTTTGTTATTCCAAGCTACGACTGCAACGCTCTGCAAGTCTTCATGCTCTTTTAAGCTGGACGGATGACACTGTTGGTAATCGTTAGCTGAAGGAATAAAAACCGCAAATTTTTTTTCTTGCGAAAACCGCCCACAATCACTTACATATATATTATTAATCAGTCAGCTTGTGTTTTTGCATGAATGCCAAACGTTTCCTTAAAAAATTACAAAAAAGGGAGTGAGTGAGCCAGAAGAACTGTGTGCAGTTTTGGGGTTTGGGTTGGGTTATATTTGTCGTCACTCTGCTCATCAAAAAGCACCTAAGCAAAACAAAAAACAGTGCAGCAGCGAACTCTGAAAAATCCTTTTGAGGTCATGTTGTTTCCGTTGTGTCCCGGCAATGATGATTAGGCAATGCAATGCTAAGCGCCAAGGCTCCCTTTAGCTGGATAACACCAACTGGTTAAAAAGAGAATGCAAAAATTACTTACAAAACAATAATTTTTTTCACCATAATATTATATATGGATCCAATAAAACCGCAATTGCGTCAATAGTCAGTTTTTGCTAAAACGCTCGCACAATCCCTTTTGCACAATGAGTTTTTAAATCATGATGAGTGCGATTACCTCGATCACATTCCAGAAATTATGAGTCATAAAACTGGTGTTAATAGTTTGTGGTTTTAAAAAAAATCATTTGTCACGCTTGTCACAAACCACATAATAATAATGATAATGAGCATAAATGAAACTTGATGCTTGAAAGTTTTTTTTTATTAAAAATGTACTTTGCTCGCATAATCTTTTCATATACGTGTACATTAGCAGCTTACTTCCAATTCATAGGTTTTTACATAAAAATTAGCGGAAATGGAAATTAGTAGGTGAAGTTGAGAGAGAAGAAAAGGAAATGCAATGGTGGTGGTGCAGGTGGTAAAAGTAAAAATTGAAGGAGGTTGGAGGTAGTTGTACGATCAATCTGCTCAATATTTTCGACATAGGCATCATGGTAAACGTGGGGAGTTTCGTGGAGAATCCGGCCGATCAGGTGCCTCCAATGTGACTGGGGGATCCGGCCGATCAGGTGCCTCCAATTTGATTGAAACATCATCTGCCACGGGATGATGATGACCCTCAGACTCCACAATCCCATTGTTATTCGTCATCATGGGCACCACCTCCTTCTCTGTCTCCGCCGCGCCGTTGTCCCTTGACCTTGACCCACTCGCCCTTACAGACTGCTCAACTTCCACCCCAACAACAACTGCAGCGTGAGGCTCGACCAAACTCTCCTCCTCTCCAGCCGTATTATGGCGACGACGACGTTCCTCTTTCTCCGACTCACGACGACGAACTTGCTCCACCACCCCAAACTCTTCTTCTCTTCCACCTGTGCTATCATCATCATCATCATGAACCGCCGGGGCGCCGCATGTCACTCCGCCAATGCAATTATCACCAACATTTTCCACCATTCTTCTTCTCTCCAGATCTAGCGGCGAGTTGCAATCACCATCTCCTTTTCGGTGACCATCATCATCCGGCGGTGGTGGTGAACCCGTGGTAGTAATGGACAACTTGGGTCGCTTCTTCGAGGCAAAACCTCCGACCTCCCGCTGTTGCTGCATTAATAACTTGTCCTCCTCCAAGCGAGTAATCCCTACTTTGAGCTCTTTTTGCAGTAGGTGGTGGTGATGCTGACGCTGATGAGGCTTGCCACAATTGGGATTGGGATTGGGACTCCTGCTGTACCGCTTTCTATTTCTGCTCTGATGATGACTTTCTGAATGAGAACCAATTTTCTCAAAGAGGTCCGCATCCGAATCCGTATTAGACAGTTCAGAAGAATCCGTATCCATCACTCGGTGGACTCGGATCCGCATCCGTTTGGCATCCGCATCCGACTCTATCTCTTTCTTTGCCTTTTTTCGCGGCCTCAGCAGATATCTCTTATGATTGGAGCATGGCGGCGTAGCCTCCTCCTTCAGCAACTCCAAGTTGCCCTCTTCATCATCATCATCATCAGTATCATCAACTCGATTTGCTGCCGCTCGAATCCGGCATTTATTACTACTGTTTCCTCCTCTTTTCTTCTTCTTTCCTCCTCCTCCGAAACTCTGTACAGGGCTTCTGGTGGCTCTAAGCCGTCTCCTCCTTATTGTCAACTTATTTTCAGCAGAGGCATTATTATTAGCACTCTCAGGTGGAGTTGTTGCCATCTTTTCAGTGCGCCTTCTTTTACGGGGTCGGGATTGCTTATAGGGTACATTTGGAGGTGGCATTCGAAAGGAGGAGGACCCTCTGCAGTGTATGGACCTTGAAGTTGGATGGAGTCTATTAGTCGGAATTAGGTGGTCCTGTACCCGCATTTCATCAGGAGTGCTTGAGGTGGTGGTTTCCTCCTTTATTAGAGCTTGCCTAGGAAGTGGTGGTGGTGGTACCACCTCCTCCATCTCCTTCTTCACTTGAGAAGATGGGCTTATCGCAGTAGTAGCATCATCTTTAGCATTGTGTTCTGCGTTTCGCTTCACCGCAGGAAGAGTTAGCGGGAGTAGGGGTTCCGCCCACGTCGTCGTCGTCCTGCAGGATGACGAGGAACCCGGCAACTCATCGTCAACAACGTGAACCTCAAGGGTGTCAGAGGCCACCGCGTTAACTGGCGTACTACCGCACCTCGTTGATTTTCCCAGTTTGTCATGCTGCTGCCCAATATCTGGATCGTTTTCAATAATAGTTGTCTGGTTTTCTTCTTCTTTATCGGGAGCTGGAGCAGAGGTTTCTCCGACTCCGTCATTTTGAACCTGCTTTGAAATCCCTACTGAATTTTCCAGTGATTGTGACTCGGCGTCACCACCACCGTCCACCTGAGCCTCGCCATTCCCGGCAGCCGCATTATTTGCGCCTGAGAGTGGAGGAGGAGGAGGAGGTGGTACTGCCTCGGTGCTAGATTCACTCTCAGTTGCTAGTAGTGAACTCGGTGAAGGATCATCATCAGAATTGAAGGTGGTTCCAGGATCTCCCAGGTCGGAAGAACCAGTCACATCCGTGCTCCGGAACAACTGAGAAGTGGATTGCTCCAGATTATTATTCCTTGTTCCCTGATCCTCCTCCACCTTTTCCATCATCAGACCACTCCACATGGGACCCAGTTGTAACAGGTCGATAACCGCCTTCACCTCCCCCACATCCCCGTCCGAGATGGGCGCGTAGATCCCCCCGTAGATTAGTGACACAACTGCTTTGACATGAGCCACCTTCACGCCCGCCAGAGTAATTGCCACCGTGGCTTCACCACCACCACCAGGTTCCAAGGCATCCTGGAGAACCTTAATGAGAGAATTTGGGGCTGGATCATTTGGCCCCTCCGGATGATGTTGATTGAGCATGTTTTGAAGAAGAATTCGATGGAGGGCTACACGGCCATCTTCGCAAATCAGAAGAAGGTCGCAAGTTTTATCTTCACCTTCGGGCTCATCATGACGTTGTTGTGCGAGGACGGCGACGGCCTCCGCCAGTAGCTCATGACGAGGTTGGGAATTGACAATTTTGATTTCGGGTTTGCTAGTTGGCATCCCTTTTTAAACCAAAAAATGAAACATTAATAAAGTTGTAATAACACACTGAATAAACTGGATATCATCCAAATCATTAATTAGTTTCAAGAATATCACAAGAATATAATAATTATTTACTGACTGAGTAGCTCCTTTGTTGGATGTTTCCTCCAGTCAATTGTTTGCCCCGCCGCCGGCATCATCATCCTCATCCGAATGTCCAACAAGTCCTTGGAGCTCACGATAGGCCGAAACTCGCAATCGCAATCACTAGCTCCTCCGGTTCCTCCGGTTGTTGAACTTGAGCCCATTTCAACAATACCCTCCTCCACTCACTCAATCAAAAACCAGCTTTCGAACTACGTAAGTACTTAATTGGAAAATTTCTTACATCAACTTCGTTACACTATAAAATCTGCACTTTTTCTCGATAGAGTTAGTGAAAAAACAAGTATAGCTTGGGGTCGGATAGAAAGGAAGGAATGAATGACGGAACATTTAAGGAGGAGAGCAGAAAACAAAAAAAACCTGGTAAAATAACTCGAGTGAGTTTTATGATATATATTGATGAGGGAATATGCCATGGCATGAGATTGAATGTGAGTGAAGTTAGCCATGGCATAATATAAGTATATGCATTGTTGAGTTTTGTGTATTTTCCTCAAAAAAGTCCTTTTTCACATTGTTACACAATACAAGACCTCATTCATTCATTCATGAATGACTCATCGTCAGACTCATTCATGATGGGTGCGTGCCTATTAATAGAGCCCTTCACACAAAAGTCCCAGAAATTGTGACTCATAAAATGCCAAATATTTACAGTTTTAAGCCAGTGCAGCAGAATGGTGGCCAGCCAGCCGCACAGTGCTTATTATTACCAAGATATTATTATTATTGGCTTCAGTTTCTGGACACACATTCACATATATATTTTTGTCATTGCTGTCGGATGAGGAGTTGGAGTTGGAGGACATCATGTGGACAAACACGGCAAGAGGAAGGATGAAGGGAACAATTATTATTATTAGAGAAAGGGTGAGAGAGAGAGAACTTTTTCAAGGACTGAATGTAAATACCCTCCATGTCCATGTAAAAGGGTATGTACATGTTTTTAAAAGTACAGACAGGGTCGTTCAATACAGAGAAGACTGGTTGCTTGTAAAAGTACCACTATGCATCATAATAATAATAATAATATTCCTTTAAATCCTTTGAATTTTTTTCAATTTCACGTCTGAGGAAACCCTTCACGTATTCAATCTTGAATCAGAATAGAATGTATATATGGATTATTCTTATTATTATTATTTTAATGCATGTTGAGGAAATGCACACACGAATAGTACGATCTGGGAAAAATGTTTTTATGGATATATGGATTTCTTGTTAATTAAAACACAAAAAAAACAATAATATACGTATATTATATTATGACAAACATTTATTCGGTGAAAGCTACTTTTTATTAGACTTATATTTCAAGGGGTGCGGGCGGTGTCAGGTTCTTGAGGCTGCTGCTGCGCAGCTGGAATTAAATGACAACGACGACGCCTGCACTGGTGGTGGTGGTGGTGTAGTAGCAGTGGTGGTCCCGCCGGTCCCTTTACAATCCCGTTGATGCGGAGTGAGGGTGGCCTTTGAGCAGTATCCCTTGCCACACTTGTCGCATCTGAATCGATACTTGTCGCTGTGCTCCCGCTTCAGGTGGTAGTAGAGCCCTTGACGCACGTTGAACTTGGAGTCGCAATATTGGCAGGGGAAAGGGCCCTTTTTGTACTGGAGCTCTCGGGGGGCCGTGTGGAGGAGCAGGTGCTTCTTCAAATCACAAGTTCTGCTAAAGGCTGCGCAAAAAAATAAAATAAGTAATGACTTTTGTCGCAATAAAACAACCTTCATTAAATTACTGGATAAAAGCTGATTTCCGTCTTTGTTTGGTTCCAAAAATACCTTTTCCACAAAATTCACAAAAATGATCCTTCTTCTTCTCATGAACGTGCTCCGTATGGTTTCTCAGGTGGACCTTGGTAGGGAAATTAACTCCGCAAATTGGACAAAGGATTTCTTCCAGTCCGAGCTCTTCGGCATGGTTTGATTTCATGTGAGAGGCTAGGCTACCTTTACTCCCCAGCTGTAGCCCCGCAAAAATGACAAGCCAGAAGTTTCTCCTGAATGTCGAGATGCTAAAAATCAGAAAATATAAAAGTATTAGTCTTTTACAATTACATTTACAATTATTTTTAAGCATGAATAACCAGTTTTATCCTTACAGTTCGGGAATGAGCTACGAATGCGGAATATTTGGGCGCCTTAAACCCGCAGTTGGCACAGGTGAGCAGAGCCTCCCTGTGAACCTTTGCGATATGGAAGTCGAGCTTCAGTTTGGATGGAAAACTAGTAGTTTCGGAACAATGAGGACAACTTTGAGGCTGGGAATGTTCTGGCGGTGGCGGTGGTGGTTCTTGAAGGTCCACGGCGGAAGCGGAATGCATGGCTTTGATATGCAACTCCAACAACTGCTTACTCACAAAGTTTGACGGGCAGGAGTTGCAGGAGGCGAAGGCGGTGCCGGCGTGGTGAGTGTGGTAATGATGATGGAGTAAGTACTTTCTAGTGAAGATCATGTGACAGTGGTCACAATAGTACGGGATCTCGTCGACTTCTGCCCCCGTTACTGTCTCCAACTTGTAGTTGTACTTGTATGTTTTGGGCTTCTTGGGCTTGTCAGTAAAGGCGTTCCTCTTCCGACGACGACGAACCACTCTGGCTGGGCAAGACCGCTTCATGTGATACCCTAAACTCTCTTTTGGAATCAGCCATTTGCACTGCGGACAGCCCGCCGCCCCCACCACCCCTCCTACCCCCTCATGTTCTTCATGTAATTTGAGGTGGGTCGAGAGACGATTTTTGGATCTGTACTTTGCAGGGCAGGCGGTGCATCGGTAGGTGTAGGCCAGCCGGGTCGGGATTGGGATACTACCACCCCTACTAGGTTTAGTGTCGTCAACTGGTGTTGGAGTAGTAGTGTCCAGTGATGGTGGTGATGTTGGTGACGACGGGTTGTCCGGGATGACATTTGTTTCTTCGGTCTTTATTATAGCTGGTCGAGATTTGATGATTCTTCTGCGGCCGTTTGCCTTCTTGCCCCACCGCACGGTCCGACGTTGATGCTGAAAAAAGGAATATTTAATTAAACCAAATGTGATTCTTTTAACAAAAAAAAAATAGCAAAAATTTTATTATGCAAAATAAATGTCATTCCATTTTAGCAATTTTTATGCTTTTCTTACAGCTCGCAAATGGGTACAGAGTTGTCCATAATTGCGAGCTCTATATTGGCAAGTGGAGCAGGTCAGCAGACCATCATGTTTGTGGCGCTGGGCGATGTGAAAGTCCAGCTTCATCGTAGACGGAAATAACTCGGGACAATGAGGGCACGTTTTAGGCTGAACATCTTCCCCAGTTTCCGGCTCCGCTGGACCACCATCATCATCCCCTTGTCGTTCGCGTACTAGTCGCTCTTCTTTGGAATGAGTTGCTTCAGTATGAATGCGTAACAACTGCTTGCTGACAAAAAACTTCGCCGAAGCGTCATCACCCTCACAATATTGGCAAGATGTCGTCAACAGTTTGTCGGAGTGGTAAATCCGACAATGGCTCACAAGGGTGGACTCTTGAGGAAAGATCATGTGGCAGTGGTCGCAGTAGTACGGGATCCCATCCGTTATTGACAACGTCTTCGTCTTCATTTTGTAGCTAAACCTCTGATAAGACTTGTTCAAATAGTTCCGTTTCAGGAGTCGAGGGAACTTGGAAGTGCAATAGCGGGAGGTGTGGTCGTCTAATGAGGCTTTGGAAACCAGCCATCCACATTTGGAACACGTCACTCCTCCTCCTCCTCCTCCTTCCCCATCCCCAGCATGATTTTGGTCATGTAATTTGGAGTGAGCGGATAGTCGACCCTTTGTTGAAAACGTGGCAGGACAAATGGCACATTTGTAGGTGTAGCGGGTCCGGCTCGGGAGATCTTGAACTCCAGTGTCAACAACTTGGAGGGATTTGGAGGTGGTGGTGGTGGTCGGGTTCGGGACTCTGTCAGTTTCGTCCAGCGACTCATTGTTGGTGATCACCACGGAGCCATTCGGTGAAAGAGGAGCGGATTGTCGAAATTTGGCCTTGGTTGTAACATATTGTTCTTGCTCGTTTTCAGAATCGGGCTCGTCATCATCGTCGACGTCTGATGGTTTCCAATCTGATCCAGAAGAATCGTTTGTCTTATTGGACCCTCCTGGGGAGCCCATGATTTCGAAGGGTTCATCTACGTCGTCGAAACTGTGTGCATCACGACTTGCTTCCGAATCCAGGGGCTCGGGTGGAGGGCAAGACTCCGGGATGGTATCAAATTCCATTGATTGCTGGTCGTATTTCTGGCTTGTTCCCTGTTTTCGACAAGATTTCCTCCTGCCAACTTTTCCTCCTCCTCCATTCCCAGACTCGACTTTTGCAGATCCTAACGTCTTTTTTCTTCTTATGCGCCTCTTCTTCTGATGTCTTCGAGTTTCTGCCCCTCCTCCTGTCTTGACAGTAGTTGTATTGTTACTACATTTCCTTGTTACTACTCCAGGCGAGATCTTAATCTTACAATTAGATGATGCAGCTCCGGTCTCTTCTTCTTGGGAAATACTTAAATCTGTAAACAAAAAGTGAAAAGGGGCACGGAACCACAGCGATGACAGGATTAAAAACATTATACATCTTTAAATACTGCATTTTAAAACAAAACTAGATCAAAAGACAGAGACTTTTTCGTATTCAATACCTTTAAGTACAGTCTGACGAATGTCAAACGCCAAATCCTGATGACCCTCTTGACCTTGCCTCCGTTTTTTAATGCGTCTTTTTTGTTCCGTTCCAGTGGAGTAGATAAGATTGACTAGGGCAAGCTTCGCCACCTCCAGCTTTCTCTCCACTTGTACGAGTCTTCTCTGGAGGGTAAAGCATTCTCGAACAGCGGAATCGCATGATGAACAGAGGGAAAACCACCCGTCTGGATTCAGACTTCCGTTATTTTTAGAAAGATAGACGGCAACCTGCTCCGGCGACAGTCGGAGCACTTGTCGCAATACGAAAATCGCCCTAAGATGCCCTTGGAGGAGGACCCCATCACTTCCCGACGACTCTGTAAATAAAATCCCGGGTTGATAAGGAGGTTGTTGGCCCGGCTCCGTTTTAATGTCGTCAACCGGCACCGGTAATAATAATCCCTTCTTATTATTATTATCATTATTCCCGAAGAATTCCGTACAAGGATGATTGTCACCATTGCTGCACCTCCTCGCACAAAATAAACAATTTGCAGGAATTATAGTTATATTTTTAACAACAGCCGTAGCCTTCTTGTTGCTCCTTCCAGTCTTCATCATTTTCCTTCGTCGTGACATCATCAGCGGGTTGGTTGAGTTGAGATGGATACCACCACCGTCAACCTTTGACCTTCACTACTAATCGGAAAAACCAATATTATTATTATTATTATTTGATAACTCTTCCTCCAATCCTCCACCTCTACCACCTCCTCAATAACGAGTTGATGTTTTGAAAATGGACAGCTCCTCATCCACAATCCACACACACATATCAGCAGTGACTAGTTTGTTGTTGTTTGTTTACCTCACATCAATCAGCTGTGTGTGTGTGTGTGTGTGTGTGGATGATGATGGAGAAGTTTAATGGGGCATCCTGACTTGATTTTCATGAATGCACATGAACTTCCATGAATGATAATAATATTCTCATGCAATAATATGCACTACTAGGCATAACACATTCTGTTTTAAACTTTTTTTTAATGGCTACGCCTCTGTCTCTAAAAATAAAAATATATTCCAAATTTTATTGGATGCAAAATATAAACTTGTGTAAAAAAATTATATATTTGAATGAAAATATTAAATTCACAACGACAGGCTGGCTGTGATTGATTGCTGATGATGACATATCAACCAATAATATGTTGTTGAATGTTAAATGCTAAAATTATTACACATTAATTAATATAGTTACAAAAAATGTAGTTATCATTTAATTAAAACTAACTCAAGTTTTATTTAAAACCTGGTTGAAATATGTATATTATGCATTATTCGGTAGAGTGATACTTAATTACTGTGGTCCCTTTACTTTACTACACTCCCCCCGTCGTTGATGATGAGTTAACATGGCCTTTGAGCAGTAGCCCTTGCCACAGGCAGCACACTGGAACCGGTACTTGTCATTGTGAGCCTTCTTCAAATGGTAGTAGAGTCCTTGACGCACGTTAAACTTGGCGGCGCAGTATTGGCAGGGGAAAGGGCCCTTTTTGTACTGGAGCTCCCGGGGCGCCGTGTGGAGGAGCAGGTGATTCTTTAGTCCGGTGGATGTGCCAAAGCCTGCATGCAAACAAAATAAATAAAATATTTTCAATTTTGACTTGTAAATAAATGTTAGCATTAGCACGTAATAATAATACGAGGCTTCAATTTCCACACCTTTTCCGCAAAATTCACAAAAATGCTCCTTTTTCTTTTCATGGACCAACTCCGTGTGGATCTTGAGGGCACTCTTGCTAGTAAAATGAATCCCGCAAATTGTACAGCCTATCTCTTCCAGTCCGAGCTCTTTCCAGTGGTTGGACTTCAGATGACCGTCGAGGCTACCTTTATTCGTAAATTGGGCATCGCACAAGTGACAAGCCACAAGTTTCTCCCGAACATCTAGATGCTAAATAAAAAAAAAGAAGANAAATAAAAAAAAAGAAGAAAATGGTAGAAAAAATAGTTGTACATTTTTTTTTGGATTTTAGTAGTTAGTAGTAGTTTAGGATTAATTAAAATTATTAATACATTTGCTTACAGTTCGGGAATGCTCTACGAATGCATGATACTTGCGCGACTTCCATCCGCAGGTGGGACAGGTTAGTAGGGCCGCCCTGTGGTCCTTTGCTATATGGAAGTCCAGCTCCAGTTTGGATGGGAAAGTAGTAGTAGTTTCAGTAGTTTCGGAACAATGAGGACACTTTTTAGGTTCGGAATCATCTTCTGCAGGAGGAGGAAGAGGTGGTGGAGGTGTTATTATTGTTGTTCCATCCTTTATTTCCTCTGTAGTTTTTTCATCCGCATGGTTATGATGGTTAGCTTGAGTGTGCATAGCTAGTAGCTGCTTACTGACAAAGTTTGAAGGGCATTGGGAGCACGAGGCCAACTCCGACCCGCCGTGGTTATTCTCATAATGATGGACTAGCCAACGCTTTGTCGTGAAGATCATGTGACAGTGGTCACAATAGTACGGGATCCCTTCAGTCTCCTCTTTCTCTTTGTGTCTCTTCGGCCTGTACCTGTACTTCCCTTTACGCTTCTTGGGCAGCAGCTTGTCAACAGGATCCCCGGTGGTGATGGTGGTGGCGGCGGCGGCGGCGGTCCTGCAAAACCGTGACTTGTGGATCTCTAAAGACAATTTTAGAACCAGCCAGCCACACTTTGTACAGGTCACTACTCCTCCTCCTCCTCCTCCTCCTCCATCACCATCATCCTTTTCTTCATGCAACTTGGAGTGGGCAGCTAGGCGACTCTTTTTTGAATACGTTGCAGGACATTGATCACACCGGTAGGCGTAAAGATGGCTCCGGCGCGGCGGCGGCGGCGGTCGCGGTCGCGGTCCATCTCCACTACTATTATCATCAGTATGCTTCGGGTTGGAGATCGCTGGACCATCATCATGGCTCCTTCTATACAAATTGACAAATTCAAATAAGTATCTTACACAATTTTAGGAATGGATTTATAATACGACGAACTTCTGGCATGTATGTTTGTGACTATATATAATTAATTACCTTTCCATGTCGTTTGATCCTTTATCTTCTTCATCCTCTTTCATCAGAATCAGGCACGCCGGGGTCGCCGCCGTCTGATGGACTCCAATCCGATCCAGAAGAGTCTTCATTTTTATCATTCTTGGAACTACTTGGCGAGTCCAATAATTTGACCGCAGATGCGTCGTCATCATCAACGTCATCCAAAGAATCTGGAGGAACTATTAGATTGCGGAGGGAAGAAGATCCTCTTCCTCTTGAGCTCTTCACCGGGCTATCAAATTCCATTGCGCTGCTGCCGTGACCGTTGTCGTCGTGCTCTTCCGGAGGTCGTTCACTGATTGGTCCCACCGCCACCGCAGTCTGCTCATGATGATTTTGACTTATTCCACCACCAATCCCTCCAGATTTGGGTGCCCTAGGAGGTGGGCACGTCGTGTTTGTTCGTCCCCGTTTCCGTCGCCGATGATGATGAGGAGCTTCTTCTGTCCCTGACATCATCATCATCATCATCTTCTTCTTCTTGTTGACCCCAGTTCCAGTTGCAGCTCCGCCAGTCTCTTCTTGGTGGGTACTTTTTAAATCTGTAATGTACAGATTCATTCATGAGGGATGACTGACGGGCATGTCGTTGAATACTTTATAAAACCATAAAAATATTTACAAAATATAGAATATTATAGGCTTTTGAGTTTTGACAATATAATTTACCCTTAAGGACAGCCCCACGAATATCACTAGATAAATCCTGGCATTCCTCTCCTCCTCCTCCTCCTGTATTATTATGTTCCGCTCCCGCTCCAGTGGTGGTGGAGTAAATAAGACTGAGCAGACGAAGCTTCGCCCCCTCCCACTTCCCCTCCAGTTGACGGAGTATCCTCTGAAGGGTATAGCATTCTTTGACAGCCGCATCGCATGAGGCACACAGGGAGAACCACCCGTCTGGATTCAGACTTCCGTCATTTCTAGAAAGATAGTCGGCCACCTGGTCCACCGACAGCCGGAGCACTTGTCGGCACACGAAAATCGCCCTAAGAGTCCCTTGGAGAATCCCATCATCATCATCTTTTCCCGACTCTGTAAAACTCTGCTGCTGCTGACGACCCCTTGGCTTTTTTGGCTCATTCCCTTTCATTTCCACCAGAAATCCCTCACCACCTCCACCACCTGCAATTTCCGACCAGGGAGTACTCCTCCTGGCGCAAAATAGGCAAACAGTTGATGAAGTAGTAGTAGTATTTTTAACAGTCTTGTTGGCCTTTTGAGACTTCATTTTTATCGGATGTCAACGTCGTCGTCGGCATCAACCTCCTGAAAACTTTTGTTTTAGCAAATGACACACGAACGGGCGGGCAGAGATCCCAGATAAAACAACAAAAAGCACTGACTCACGATCAGATCAGACAGAAGACGTCACCAATTTGACAAGTCTCCGCCTCACTCACACCTCAACGATGAGCGAGGAGGAGGAGGAGGAATATGTTAGGTGCTGGAGCTGGTTGATGTATAATATTTCCCTTAATACAATTAATTTGGGATAACTGATTAATTTTAACTTAGATAGCGTTTTGCTTTGGGTCTTTCGTCGTAAAAAAAAAAGAAAAGAAAAAAAGAAGAGATCAGGTGAGAATCACCCACACACACACACAAAAAAACAGCTGTGATGTGTTGGGCTGAATTTTGTTCACGTCCACCACCCACGCACAACCAGAGGTGGAGTGGTGGAGGATGCGGGGCATTGCGATTTTTATGGATGCGCAGCAGCAAGCAGGAAAACAATATTAATGGTTTTGGTTGCATATATGCGAGCAAAGTATTTAATACAGAGATTTACCCATTTTTCCTGATGCACTACTATATTTTAAATTTAATGATGGCATCATCATACGGCATCATGTCTATAATTACAAGTTTTAAAAGTGATGATGAAATGCATAATAAATGCATTATTATCATCAGTGAATGAAATCTAAACTTTTATGTAAGCGAAGCGCTGTTTTTTTTTTTTTGCATGAACCTTCCTAAGGGTGGAGGACCCTTGACACGACGACTCCTCCCCCCGTTGTTGATGATGAGTGAGGGTAGCCTTGGAGGAATATCCCAAGCCACACTGCTCGCATCGGAATGCGTACTTGTCGCTGTGCTCCCGTTTCAAGTGGTAGAAGAGTCCTTGGCGCACGTTAAATTGGGCTTGGCAATATTGGCAGTTAAATGATGATGATGATGATGAGGAGGAGGGTCTCTTTTTGGACTGTAACTTTTGGGGTGAGGAAGACGACGACGACGCCGGCGCCGTGTGGAGTAGCAGGTGTTTCTTTAAATCATGAGCTCTGCCAAAGGCTGCACAAAAACAATAAAATAATTAAGTTATTTTGGGAGATCAAATAAGGATTGATTGGGGATTGCAATTTTAAATTAATTAATTAGTAATTAATTCTACCTTTTCCGCAAAATTCACAGAAATGCTCCTTGCTCTTCTCATGAACGTGCTTGATGTGGGTTTTCAAAATACTGCTGCTCCGAAATTTAGCTCCGCAAATTGGGCAAACTATGTCTTCCAGTCCGAGTGCTTCGGAATGGTGTGCCCCCAGGTGATAACGAAGGGCCTTTTTACACCCCACCCCAAGTCCGCACAAGTGGCAGGCAAATGCTTTTTCCCGAGTCTCTGGATCTTGATGCTAAAAAATTATATAAGCAAAAAGTTTGGATTTTACACAAACAAGAAGCATTTTGCTCCATAACTAGTTTATAACTATCACGCAATATTATTGCTTACTGTTCGGGAATGATCCACGAATATGGAATACGTCTCCGCCTTATATTGACATGTCTTGCAGGTCAGTAGGGCGTCTCTGTGAAGCGTTGCTATATGGAGGTCTAGTTTCAGTTTGGATGGAAATGTTTCAGGACAATGAGGACAACTTTTATTAGGTTCGGAATCATCTTCTGGAGGTGGTGGACCTGTTCCATCATCCGGTGCTTTTTCTATCTCTTCGTCGGGATGCACTCCTTCAACGTGCAACCTCAACAACTGCTTGCTCACAAATTTGGAGGGGCAGTAGGGGCACGAGGGGGACTGGGCACTGGAATGGAAACCCCGAACATGCGTAACAAGCCACGCCTTGTGAGCATATATCATGTGGCAGTGGTCACAATAAAACGGGATTCCCTTGGTATTAGCCCCCCTCTTGGCCCTCCGTAGATCTCGACGTTTATGCTAAAAAGGGAACAATGATAAGCAAGACATGAGAGATTTTGGAATTGGAACCGGTATGCAATTATGATATGATTTGACACCATTTAAGAATTATTTATCAATTTCCTTACAACATCCAAGTGCGCCATGTATCTTGCATACTTGAGCGTCTTAAATTTACACCGCTTGCAGGTTAGCAGGGATTCCCGATGAACCTTGGCAATGTGTAAGTCCAGCTTGCCCTGTGATGGAAATGTTTCCGGACAATGGGGACATATTGAAGGTTTACAATCTCCTTCCACCACTGCTGGTGCTGCTGGTGGCGGCGGCGAGTGCGATGGTGGTGCTTCAGTTACATCATCTTCTAGTTTCACTTCCGCCGAATGATGTGCTGTTTCAACATGCAGTTTTAATAGCTGAGTACTGACAAACTCGACGGAACCGGAAGTAGTACAAAGTTGGCAGGGGACCAAAGGACGCTCGGAATGGAACTTGCGACAATGTCCCAAAAACCTGGATTTCTGAGAAAAGATGAGTGGACAGTGGTCGCAATAGTATGGGATTGCATTGGCTGAAAATGTGTACTTCCTCTTAACTCTAGTAGACTGGTTCCGTTTACGACGAGGAGGGCGGGGGAGGTTGGGTGAAGACATTTCTTTTTCTTCTGGTTTCATGGTTTCGTCTTCTTCTGGAGTCACGCCCCTCATTTTAGTTTTTTTGTTTGGTGATAATGGAGAAACAGGATTTCCGCATTTTGGTGGTTTGTTGGTCGTTTTAAGCCGTTCCTCTTCGTCGGCGGAATCAGGCTCAGAAGGGCTCCAACAATCCGATCCGGAGGCATCACTTTTGGAACCTGCTGTCTGCTGCTGCTGCGTCGTCGTCCTCCTCAAAGTCACTATACAAAGGAGTAGCTGTTACGGAATAAGGGTCCTCCTGGCTCTTATTATTATGTCGCTGTTGACTCTCTGCCCCACCACGTCCTCCTCCTCCTACCTTCACAGTGCATTTTTTTCGTATTGCTCTAACACGACGACGACGACGATGTGGTGATATTTTAACTTTAGTTGTAGCTCCGAAATCATCATCATGAGTTGCATATAAATCTGTAATTAATTTATAAATAAATCACATTAAACAACCCATTTGCCACTTAATTAATTATAAAATGAAATAACTACATAATAATATTTCATATGTGTACTGATTTGATTGACCTTTAAGAATAGTCTCACGAATGTCAAATGTCAAATTCTTCTCCTGACATGGTCTTCTCCGCTTCCTTCCTTCTTGCTCAGCGTGTTCTTCATCTCCCGTGGAGTAAATCAGATTGACCAGACGACGCTTCACCCCCTCCAACTTTCTCTCCAGTTGACGAATGCTTCTCTGGAGGGTAAAGCAGTCTCGAACAGCCGCATCACAGGAGGAACACACCGAGAACCACCCGTCCGGATTGAGACTTCCTCCATTTCTCGAAAGATAGTCGGCCACCTGCTCCACCGACAGCTGGAGCACTTGCCGGCATATGAAAATCGCCCAAAGATGTCCTTGGAGGAGGAGATTCCCATCTTTTCCCGACTCGGTATTAAACACCACCTCCTCCTCCTCCTCCTCCTCCTCCTCCTCCTGATGACAACTTTGAGCTGGCTCCACTTTAATTTCCCCTTCTTCTGACCGTAATAATAATCCCATGTTATCATCAGACTTGCAATTAGTGACGATGGTGTTGTTACCACTACCACTGAACCACTTCTGCACCACACCACGAGGATTATCATCATCCCCCTGGCAGCTCGTGGCACAAAATAAGCAAACAGCCATCATAATTAATAAATAATAATGTGTAATTTGGTAATGGTTCTAAATAAAGGTGGTTGCTACGAGGATAAAAAGATCATCCATCCGCAACGCAACCCGCAAAACACAGCTGAGACATTGTTATTGTTTTGTTTCACCACAGGACAGACAGGTGCAGGCAGAGTGCAGAATGTGCAGATTGGGGTCAGCCCACATCTGATGCATCAGCTGATTTGGAATTGTCAAATCCCCTTCCCTGTCCCCCTCACCCGTGCAGCCCCACCACCCACCCACCCACCCCGGGTCCAAGTGACTGACGTGGCAATAATGCTATTATGAGGAATTTACCTTTTTTGGGCTCAATTTTCGTTCAATTAATTAAGCCATCGCCAAACTATGTTATGAATTATGATGATGATGATGATGATGTTTTTTTAACTTGGATTTTGCAGAATCTTTGTCTCTATTTGAAGAAGAAGTTATATATTAAGTTGTTGAGCCAATTGGGCCGATTAAAATATATATATAGGTGCGTCGTAGGTGCCTTCATATACTTGTTTTTGTTTCTTTTTTTATAAATGAACAAGTTAAGGAATTTATATTTCTGTTATATATTATTATTATATATAGCATAAAATATGGAAATGAGAGTTTCATGCTAAATTACATCCCCAATTCATGATGTATTCATTCGTGCATTATTGATTGATGGATTTATCCAAATAATAAGGAAGACACATGGCAAGTTAGTTAGGTGCTGTGGGATTCTTGAGGCACTACTTCCTTTGGAGTCGTCGTCGTCGTCGTCGTCGGAGTGTATAATAATCCCCCCTTGGTCCCTTTATTACTTTTACACTCCCGTTGATGCGGACGTAGGTTAGCCTTTGAGCGATATCCCTTGCCACAGTGTTCGCAGCGGAAGGCGAACTTGTCGCTGTGCTCCCGCTTCATGTGGTAGTAGAGCCCTTGGCGCACGTTAAACTTGGCGTCGGCGCAATATGGGCAGGGGAAGGGCCCCTTTTTGTACTGGAGCTCTCGAGGGGCCGTGTGGAGGAGGAGGTGTTGCTTCAAGTCACCAGGTCTGCCAAACGCTGTTGCACAAACAAGCAATAATAATGATTAAAATAAAGATTGGGGATTGAATTTTTTTGTTTTTTTTTTTTCGAATTCTCTCTCGTCGTCTCCATACCTTTTCCGCAAAATTCACAAAAATACTCCTTGCTCTTCTCATGAACATGCTTTACATGGAGTCTGAGAGCACTCCGGGAGGCAAAATGACGTTGGCAACTGGGGCAAACGATTGCTTCAAGTCCGAGCTCCTCGCAATGGGCTGACTGCATGTGATAGCTGAGGCTTCCGTTACTCCCAAGCTGGAGACCGCAGAGGTGGCACGCAAATGGTTTTTTCTCAGGAGTAGTGGCCAGATGCTAATAATATAAAAAAAGAAAGAAATTGAAAAAAAAAAAAATTACGATCAAATCAAAGATGAAATATTACAATTACAATGATCCTTATATCCTTACCGATCGGGTGTGAAGAACAAACTTGGAATATTTGTTCGCCTTAAATCCGCATGTGGGACAGGTGAGGAGAGCCTCCCTGTGAAGGCTTGCGATATGGAAGTCCAGCTTCAGCTTGGATGGAAAAGTTGTAGTAGTTGTTGGAGGACAATGAGGACAACTTTGAGGTTCGGAACTTTTATCACCTTCTGGAGGTGGTAGCAATAATGTGGTTGTTCCACCTCCGGTTTCCACTTGTTGTTGTAGCTCTTGCTCTTCGTCGGGATGCATTCCTTCAACGTGGATCTTCAACAACTGCTTACTAACAAAAAAGCTGGAGGAGGAGGAGGGACAGTAGGGGCAGGAGGGCAGCTCGGCTGATGAATGGTGACAACGAACATGCTTCTCAAGCCACAACTCTTTGGTGAACATCATGTGGCAGTGGTCACAATAGAAGGGGATCCCCTTTTTAGCTCCCTTGACTCGGTTTATTGCCCTCCGTTTATGCTAAAAAAAATGACATAAAATAACGTTTCTGAATTCTGACAATATCAATAATTAATAATAATTGGGACTTGTAAATAAAATTTATGTAAAAAAAACGCCCTTCTTACACGTCTTACATCTTTTATATGCGCTACGTATCCAGCATACGAGTCACTCGTAAATCTGCAGGTGGAGCAGGTCAGCAGAATATCCCTGTGGAGCAATGTGGAAGTCGAGCTTCAGTTTGGAAGGGAATGCTTCCGGGCAATAAGGACATGTCCAAGGCTTGCAATCATCATCCGCTGCGAATGGTGATGGGGCCGGTGGCGACAGCGTCGTCGTTCCATCATCATCATCATCAACTTTTGTTACGTGTTCTTCCGGATGCAACGCTTCAACATGCATTTGTAACAACTGTTTACTCACAAAATAATTGGAGTCATCATCGC
>JAANSN010001900.1:0-28470 GCA_036850665.1 Dicranocentrus wangi | reverse complement strand
TTAAAGTAAAAAAAGCAAAGCATTGATAATTGTACATACTATTGTGTGAAATATGCTGCCACAACAGAGAGAGGTTTTTTTTGCCTGGTTTGGAAATTAAATCCTTTTTCAGGAGAAATGAGTTGTGTATATAATAAAACTCTTACACAATCTCAGCCTTCAGACAAGGAATACATGCCTGCCTGCGTAAACCTGTAGCATCTATTACATGGTTGTCACCAAATCGTTTACTGTCATCCAGCAAGAAACAAAAAATGCACGTAAAAAAATCAAGAACGGGACAATGAATGGTATTTTTTTATCATGAAAATTGGATTGTCTACACGAAGCATATAAAAAGCAATTTAAGGAAAAGCAAAAACACGAGACAGCACTGACAACAGTAGAACCCATAAATAATCAAGAATCTGTATTTTAAACTTCTTTCCACATTACACATATTCGTATATTCAAGAAAATCTTGGCAAAAAAAGATTTCACTGTGTGCATGTAATGGACGGTCAATCCTTCTAAAGTAAAAGTAGTTTACCCCTGATGTCAGATGATGACGCAATAAAATGTTACTGTCCTTTACTGTTGACTGTCTCTTGTTGTTTGCCCATTTTCTCTGGCTCTGAGGCTCAGCATGACCTCAACTCATAAAAATTTCAACTCTTCTTATGTCCAACTCGTTGGAGGAAGTGTACATAATGATACGACTCTTTTTTACCCTAGACCCAAACTTTAACCAAATTTTATTTTTCAATTTATGATGATTGTCCGTGATATGGCTAAATATTTCCCACCGTATTACCAACTCACATGATACCTTTCACGTTCCAGAGTTCATTCAAATATTTTGAATTGAGCCATTCTCCAAGTCAAAGGTTGACAGGTGAGTAAAAAAAATGTTGAATTTAAAATACCTACACACATAAACATACAACCATTGTAGCTTGCGTAATAAAGAATTTTTCTCTTCACTGAGGCTCAAAAAAGTTTTTCATTATATTCGTCTGGCTTCAACCCTGCTTTATTATACTCACCCACGAAAAACCTCATCAACTTCTTCTAAATCCCCATTTCAATGATCCTTCCTGAAGTTCTAACAAGTTTCATATAATATCTATATCATATAATATATATCCAGTACATCACATCATGGTGCAGTGTCGTCATCATCATTATACCATACGGCTTTTCACCAGTAATAAAATAAACCACTTGAGATTAACTATCCACGCCACTCCCATATATAGCATTATTACTATCATATCTTTGCAGCGTATGTATGTATTACAAAAAATATCATAAGATATCACATCCCAGCCATCAAATCAACATTTATTGTTCAGCTTCAAGCAAACATTTATACGGAGATACGTTGTTGGTGATGAGATGAGAGAGAGAGAGAGAGAGTACACGCAAAGTATAAGCGGTACGTGCATGATATATCATTTTGATTATCATGCAACCCTTTCACTTTACTTTAATAAAAACATAATAGAGAGATACCTACAAGGATAAAAAGCATGCAAAAGTGTACCCCACCCACATCCGGGGCGGTACGTTGTTAATCACATAAAAAGCCAATCTCAGTGAGAGGAGGAGGAGACTGCTGGCATAATCTTCTTTGATTACGTGGACAATAAAGGATTGCTCTGGGTGAGTATTAAAGGTGATTAAAACAAACAGTACATTGCTTGCATACCACACCACCACTGTGATGCGATTGCGATGCCGCAGTTTTCTTGCAAAAACTAACTTGTCCACCCAGTCATCTTGTGATTCTCTACACACCCTCATATCAAACACGCAAAACATACAACATACTACCGTTACAGGAAATACTCTCGCCCTATTTGAACAATCATGTACGAGTTAGAAGGAAAAAAAATTGGCCAACAATAATGAGCATATCTGCGCACATTCTGATTTAAGGGGACAGATGTGAATGTGAGCGAATCTAGTTTGATTCATTTCGTAGAAAAAAATCTGAGATAATATAATTTTTATGAAAAGAGCGGAAGTGAGTAGTCGATTATCACAAAGACGGATTGTTCTTCAATAAAAGAGAGATGAAGAAAGACTGGGATAGGACTTTCGTGCTGTTCTAGCTGTCACGGAAAGGTGACTTTGCTTCACATAATTCGGCATATAATCATCAAAAGGAGAGATCCTTAACTAACGATTTCTAGGAAATCCTATAAAATCTCGCATGAAACGTTATTCATCGACCATCCTGGTGAACCCTAGCTGGATTCTAATATCTACCCTGCGATGCCCTTTTGCTACCCAGTGTAGTGTTTGCTGTGCACATGTCCAGTAATAACAATCATCATGATGATAATGACGTCTTGCCATATGCCAAGCGCAAACACGACGAAGGGCTGGCTGGCTGGTATGAATCGTGCCTCAATGAATTTGTTCTCTTTCTTCGCTGACTGACACTCTCAGACACTATGTATTATCAAGTAGCCGACAACAACTGCCTCTCGCACACAACAACAAAAAATACAATGGAGGAGTTGCGTAATCGCATGCCCCTTCTTTCTTCTCAATCGGCCCTGAGCCAAGCCCTTCTTTATTGATCAGACAATGTAAAACGTGCTGAGTTGAAGAATTCACATACACAAAAATCACACAAGATGAATTTCTCCTTAAAGTATGTTTTTGTTAGCATGTAGCTCACCTATATCGTCATTTCAATTTCCCCTAAAAACTACATATATTCCATATTGAACAAACGATCAATCCAAACAATACCATACCATACTATATGAACTATGAACAATATGTAATTTTTCCTACGAATTTTATGATTTTTCTCGAAAACTGGTGTAATTTTTCTTTCCTTATTAATACTAGTAAGAATGGCATTTACGAGAGGAATACTTATGTACTTTTCTTCTAATGTCCGACCTTTTCTGAGATTACGCTGGAAGAAACGTTCATAAAATTTAATGTGAATATATGCAGGTAAAAATCCATAAAAATCCTTCTGAAATCATTCGAATAAATCACAATATCCTGGCATTTAGGAAATTACGCGAGATTGTTTTTTTCTTCGGCAATGAAAAGGAATAATATTTACAAGATATAATTATTTCGGTAGGGGTTATGACATGAAATTGCTGAGGATTTAATATGTTCTAGAACAAAAACAGAAACTGTACACAATAATGCCCAAACATCACAAATAGCCTTAACACATAAACTTTTCATGTGCTAAAGGAAAAGTAAAAGAATAAAGGATCCTTAAAATAGAGGCAATTGGAAAAAGGAAGGTTCCACATGCACATGTGTGTGTGTATATATGCATGATGAAGATGATTATAATTTCGAAAAGTTACACACTCAGGCCTTTAAATACAAAATACCTTTTTAACTACATTTTTATACGCATCCATAATAATATTTTTCTCCATTTCACATTCTGGCCTTCTTGTCGGGCTCCCTTACAGCACTTTACTGGCCTCACTAATGAAAGTACCAGGGATTTGATAGTGGTATACATTATACTGGATACAATTACACAAAAATACTTGTAGGTATTACATGGAGATGATCATAGAGGGAAATGCATATTACCACCACCACCACCACCACCATAACTGGCACAGCTACTTCTCAAAGATATTTCACGGGTAGGAGCGGGCGGCAATAAAAGTGTACATTTTGACTGAAAGCTTGTAAAAATGTCTTGAGCTCTCTTTCACGACTATCCAAGACAGGGGAACAGATATTTGAGAGCTTACGACCATTTTATATGGTCAAAAATTCTAAGAAATTCACAGGAGTGCCGGCCAGTCGTAAGGGAAGAAAGGAACCTCTCTCAAAAAAGTGTCTGCCGTGCACATTAAAAATGTACGCATAAAATCCGATGAAAAAAGGTTCACAATTTTTTCCAGAGTTTTAAAAACAATCTCGTTTAATACCTCCCCATATACCACTGATATATATGTATATATGTATGAACTGAAACTGAAAAAGGGGCCCTACGCAAAAAACAACAAAATTTGATATAACTGAGATTACATCTTTTACCAAAATCTGTTAATATTACTTCAGAAAATGTGTTTGAAGTCATTTTTATTTCTGAGCGACCCTTACTAACTTGGAGGGATACGAAACTCAGAATGATATCCTCTTGTAGATTACATTACATTCATTTAGAAATGGTGGGATGTAGACCCAAGGGTCAGTCGCAATCCCGATTCCTAACAACCATCACCCTATGTGGCCATTACTACTCCTCTTAAATCCCTAATCTAAGGAGCCAGAAATCCCCAGTTGTTGCCACCAACGAATCGACAGCACTACAAAAGCTTAAGCTTCGTTCGTTTGGATTTACTCCTCACTATTCAATTTAAGGGTACGACATGTGTACTGCTCTTATATGACTTTTACAAGTGGATCCCTTCATTTACCATTTATACGTTCAAACTCCCTATAAGTTCATGCTGTAAATGATTTTAAAATGAATGTAAAAAAGTGTCAAGAAGACATCTGATCAATGTTCACTCGCTCGTTTCGTTCACAGTGTGGAATCCAGACCGGAAATCATTATTTGGGCAATATGGTCTTTATTGCAGAAGGAACCCTGTAAGATGATCTTGGCTCGATCATCATATCTCTTAATTCCGAAACCTGCACGCCTCACTTTGCCCTTGACTCTCGAGCCCAAAAGAAACAAGGGACGACTGTATTATCCTATCTTTATTAGTTTCGTCTTGCTCTTTTTTTCCTTTAAAGTTCGTCCCAAATTTTTCATTTTAACGCATTCATCAATTTTGGGTCTTGGACACGATGAATCTTACCAGATCCTTTTTTCGTGTCCGGCTCAATTTCATTCCGTGAAAAACAAAAGGGCCTACACTCACTTTCGTTGCAGGCAATAAATATTTTAGATAAATACCGCGGGATCAAGTGGACGTTGCGATGTATGAACATGTAGGGAAAATATTTAGAAAGAGAAAATATCATCTGTCGTTGGTTGGCGGAATGAGCGAAGGTCAAAGTCTACGGGAATGGGAAACAAATTCATATCATTAACCAAATCTAGCATTTTCCCGTGATGTTTGCCACCCGTAAACCGTAAAACGTGTTCGACGAAGGTTTTTGTACGAATACCAATAAATCCCTCTACTTGGAGTCCTTCCTCATGCAAAAATTGTTGGCAACGACTAGGGAAAAAGGAATACTGGGACAAACATGGAGTTCAGCACTTTTTTCTTCCAGTAATGTCATCACACACAACACGTAACAAGCCCGCAACCTACCCTCACTCAAGTTGCCTCAGACCGACAAAAAGATGCTTCATTTTTTGTTCGTGTAAAGTGTAAAACAACTAAAAAACACAACTTGGCACACACATAAACCAATACATTTACAGGTTTGAAAACCAGCATGTAAATAATCGTGTTGAAGGCATGAGAAACAAACTAGAGTAGACAGACGTAAGCTTTGACTAGTGAGTAATTTGCATTTGCTAAAAGTTGGTTTGTCTGAGGAAAAGTTACGTCAAAATACGTTCAACTCACAGTTTTTTAACGCGTTATACGCGTATGTTATGTCGTAGACAGTATAGGGGCAAAGGAAAACAGTAGTTTATGCGCATACCGTAAACATTCCCTTTCAACACATCATTGGTGAATTACCTATAGTAATTGTAAAAAAGGGAAGGGTTATTTGATTCGTAAATTATGAAACGAGATCGCTTTCAATTGGCTATCGAATAAAAACGATTAAATCAGATCCTTTATGTAGTGCTATGTTTGGGTTGAACAAAATGCGGGCAAAAAGCCAACACAATGGATTAAAATGGAGCAAGTAGTGGTGTGGTCGGTGCTGGTGGCTAACAATTAGCTGGGCGTATCACAATGGAAGAAAAGGGGGTTGAGATCTTGGCTTTCATATCAAAAAAGATTGTTCACATTGAGAAGAAAAAAAACGACTACGAAGGGAATCCAAACAAGGTGCACTCAGGGCAATTGGAAACATACGGCTAGGCATGATTCTAACAAAACGAAGCAGTACTTCAGCTGCGGCAGTTTTTGCCTACCGTTTAGATGCTTCTGAGGAGGGGATCGCGGAGAATACTTTGAGTTGTGCTATCCGAGAGAGAAAAATAATAGCTCCATGTCTGGTTGGTAAAAGTGAAAAGACGGAGCACACGTAGAAATCACTATTCCACGAGAGCACGCGCCTTTGTGAAAAGGAACTGCCCTCAAATTGATCTACTGGATGTGATCTGAAAAAGGGATACGTCCGGCTACCAAATTTTTGCTCGTCTATAACCTTCGTGAAACAGAAGCACCAATGGTGATATTTGAATTAGCAAGGAAGGATGGACACCACGTATTTTTGTGAGTAGAGATATGCAAGGCACGACTGCGTGTGTAAAGTAAATTCTTTAGATAGAATCACGGCGTTTTTACCTTATTTATGTAAATGAGTCTAATGAAAAACGGTGGCATAAAGTAAATAAATGTCAAGATCCTAAATCAGAATAATTAAGGCCGTGAGCTCTCCAAATATTTGCGTGAATACTAACCAGTCAAAAGCAAAGAAGGAATCCAGCGTGCCGTTTTTTACAAATCTGTTATGCATACTAAGTGACCACCTCATATATACAAATGAATTATATAGATTCCCATTATGTGCTAAAACTAAAAAGCTGGCATAACTTGTGGAAAAAAACAAACTTGTTATTGTGGTGGACACCCACGTTGTTTGATGATAGCTAGTGTTTGCAGACATTTCTGTTGGAAATACAAAGTTCATAAATAATACATCCTGTATACTCAATTAGGGTTGCGGTGTACTGCATGAATGCAAACTGAGCGAGTGAATGTCCGACGGAAGCACAATGCTATAAATGGGAACACAATGTCACTGCGAATACTCCTGTTTTTCAGTTAATTAAGACAATATAAGAGTCCTGCCCTAATAAAAGCCGTAACAAGCTAGTGCATAAAAGTAAAGAAAAAAATGAAAAACAAGATACACCCCGTCATCGAGGAAAATAGCATTGGTGTGAAGAGCAGTGTGGGACCCCCTTCGAGTCTACACGCGTGCTTTTTGACACATCCTCATATCTGCTCTATTCATCATTCTCTGTTTCTTCTTGCGTAAGTTTAGTAAACAGAAAACTATCTACGGTGGCTGTGTGTACAGCCGTGAAGCATGTGTAAACTTGGTAGTAGCAGTAGTAGAGTAGACGGGAGTATCTCACATTCACCTGATTTTTCTTCGCTTCATAAAAAAGCTTTTCAAACTATTTCTTTCAGTCAGTCAAAACTCGAAAGTCCCTTTCATACAACTCCTCCATGTGAAAGTCGTAATTGTACGTAAACCATCGAGCTCCTAAAATTCGATTACGATATATGAGAATAATTATTGTTGTAAATCCTTTGATCAGCCCACTCCTTATTCCACCACTATGAGTTTAAAAATAGGTATCTCTTCAATCGGAAAAAAGTTGTCAAGCATTAAACACCCAGCACAATAAGGGTGAAGGGTCCAACAAGACTTACTAATTTTAGACTGTTTTCGAGAAGATTGGAAAACCTAGCGCTTTATGTGCTCTTTATCTAACTAGACTATATCCCTTGCGCATCGTCTTCGTCATTACAATACCACTGCGTGAACATCCGTATTTTTACAGTCTTGACTGCACAATTATATAAGCATATCCAGATGTGAATGTATGGGAATGTCAGTGTGGGTGAAAGAGAGCTCACGACAACTTGAAATGTAATGCGACCGCTCTTTCTTTGCATACTCTACAATCCTTTCCTTGTGTTATACTCTTATACTAGTCATCTTCATCTCCCTCCCCTTCCCTCATTTTATACGGCAATGAAAAAAGTTATAAATAAAAATAGCGTCAGAGAGAGAGAGTAAAAGGGAGCCCCTTCATGCATTTAAATGAGAAAGGGATACCTATCTATCCCAGAGCACAACATCAATATTGGAAAAGGCCAATTTCGAAAGATATTGCAAAGATCTATTTCCTTCCCCTTTTGCTCACTACCTATATATAAACACGGTTGAAAATTCCGTCCATTTATTTCAACCCATCACAGAAGGAAATCCCTTCAGAGCTGCTTGAGCTACAAAAAAATCACTCCAACCAACCTATATCAATTCTATATTCATCGTAATGATAACGAAAATTTTACGGGGTCTACAATCCTACTGGCCAACGCAACGAGCAAGTAGTATCATCAGAAGAAATGTTTTTAAAAGTGTGCAACCTATACTCTTTCCCTCCAGCAGTGTGCAACACTTTATTCAGGGTAGAGAAACATTAAAGTGCGACTATAACATCTCTCGATGCGATGCTCCATACGCAAAGGTATTTATTGGCCGTTTTCCTCCCCCAACTTACGCACCTACAATAATAGCAAAAACTGCTTTGCTTATCCGAATCCAACCATTAATAACAGCTGCACAGATGTGCAGCACACTAAGCGCCCCATCCTATGCCACAAATGCTAAACATAACATATAAATCCAAACAGATTCATTCAAGATTCACAATGTGCTATCAACCATACAATCTCAGCGTTCAATTTCCTTTCATACGGTAGTGGGTTTGAATCATGCACAGATTTTTAATTTGAAATTTGAAAACCAGCAGTCATGAATGGGATGGGCTCAAAATTGTAAAAATATGAATACAGAATATTTCATATTCCAGCCAGCCTACCGAATGCAGCAGAAGAGCATTATTCAACACCATGAGAAGTAAATGAAAAGCAAGTTTTTTATGTTTGGATAATATTCTAAATTTAAAAAATTCTCAAAACTTTTTTAATGTCTCACATATGCCCACAGATTAAACACTTAATCTGGTAATCAGTCTGTTCTCAAGCGTTCGATTCAAGATGTGATGTAAAAATGCGTGGTACATACCTCTCCTCTGCATGAATGAAAACAAGTCGTCCAGGAACTCCTTCCGCTTTACATCGTCACTCAGCTCGTACAACTGCAAAAATAATAAACATTATCACCATTACCATTTGTGTACTAAAATAATATAAACATAACATTGTAGTAGGTATACCCCATTCTACTCTTGCGTACTTCTCAAACTTTTAAAACAAAGCAGGGCTTAAACGAACCAGATAATCTGCAAGCAATTTATATATATACAGTGGAATTCATGCATTTCGTTTTTTAATTTAAAATTTCATTTTAATTAAACACCTGTCCTCAAATGTTGGCACCGAAGTCACAGGCGAAACAATCATTTGTATGCATATTTTCCCTTTTCTAATCAAAGATCTAAAACTTTGACAATAATCTTGTCATTGACTTGATGATATATAGATTAGATAAAAATCTAGAATCGCATATATGAATAGCCAATTAACATGCTATCCTATCAGGCTTTCAGTGCGAGAAGCTATATAGCCATTCGTTCGGGCATAACTAAAAACCTTACTGAGTATATTAACAATTTATACGTAGCTAGTCGAGTTCAACCGAAAGCAGAGGAAGACTTTACCCTCCAGACCCGAAAGATGCATTAAGTGGTTGGAAAATTTTCCGGATATTAAATTGTAACACCTTCCAGGAGACATATAAGGATGCCGTTAAACTCTAGTAAATTTCGCAGCCCATGATTTTCATACAAACAATTTAGTATATACAATAAATAAATCAGTTATAAATTACAGGGAGAGTATAAGCAGATCCTTGTCATAAAGTGGAAATTTTTTTTTTCTGTTCTTTGAGGTTGCATTTATACCTACACCACCTCCTACCTACTTGATCAAACACGAAAAACCTCCACAAACAGATTAGATCATAAGAAACCCATTCCGTTTACGTACACAATCTGGCGCTTTCTACAACAAAAGTATACATCGTGGAAACGGATCGCGTGTCAGAGAAAAATTCGTTAGGTAACTGTTGCTTTTGAAATTACACATATGTACCTTAATACAGACACAACACGTTTCAAATTGCATACCGTATACTGTGTTTAATCCCATCTGTAAAAAACTGATGATGATAAACTGCATACAGCAAGTAGGGAGGTAAGCACCCTTAATAATTTTCCACTACCAAGTTATACGTTCTTTATATTCCTTCGTGCACTGGTGTAATTCACCTTTTTCCTTCCGTGTTCTCGTTTCTAAATCATGTTCATATGTTTAGGCTACATTACATTTTTACATCAAGCGAAGAACAAAAAAAGTAGTGAATTAGGGGAAAAAATCTCACGACTTGTGTTAATTTGAGAAATGTCAGCGGAAAGCGAAAAAAGTTCCAAGGGAGATTAATGACTGATAAATTATCAAGAAGTATCACTTTTACCCAATTGTCCATACCCGTAATAATAATTAGATTTATGGTTTATATATGCATAGAAAATGCTAATGTACTTTTAATACAAAAATCACAAAAGACAAGACCAGTTCGCCCAAACAAAGAATATGTATGTGTCTGATGTGTGCAATAAAAAAGAATTTGGTTGGATGCTTATATTTATATCAACTTACAATACCACGGGCGCATGAATTGCTTTAAATCTTGCAATATTTCCTTCAAATTAGGGGAGCCCAATCATAAACCTAAACCCTTTCCAATTTTTTTTTATATTATGGTCTACACTATAGATACTCATCTTGTCCTTTACGTATCAGGTAAAATGTGCTAACACGTCTTATCAAGGTGAGCGGAGCAACGATCTGAATCTCTTCAAAAGTATTACTGTGTCATTTTCTACAGATACAGATACATATATCAACTCATAAAATTGGTATATATAGTAAAAGGTGGTATCCAACATATTACACGATGATTTTGATGTAATGAAATGTAATCTCATTTATCTATGTATCTGTCCTCTTGACAAACATATCATGCTAGTCATTTTCATACCATCGCACTTACAATTTTTTCTCCCGAGAGAAACGATTACACGAACCATTTTACTAAACAACTCGCACAACAGCACTGCTCAGACTCATCTCTTGTGAGATTTGTTATCACGCCAACACGGTGATAAACGCACGCTTTTTTATATTACATCCTCGACATCTTTCTCTCCGTATTTGCGTCTAGTATACCGGTGTTAAAACTTTCATTACAATCGTATAAAAAACTAATAAGGTGCATTCTCCCCTACTCACTCACTCTTGCTAACAACTGGTTATATACATACTGAACTTTTAGCCAAGAGATTCCAGGTCGGATCCATTAAAATAAAAAAGATATATGGTAATACACAATAAGATTTTAATGTAATAATATTAATGAGATACAAGGCTGGCTGGGTATAAAGCTCAGCAAATCCAACCTTCAAAAAAGTGGATTCATTTATTCATTTCATTTTTTCCCGAACGCCTCACTACAAAATCTTCATATGATTAACTACTTATATACTTTAGCAAGAGCAACAAGGAGAGGACGAGAATAATCATCATTAAAATCATACGAAGCGATGATAATGATACGAAAAGAAAGCAGCTTGTAATAATAATAACAATAATAATATGAAAAGGAAAAAAAAATCATCTTTCTCCCCGTTCACCAAGTGCACACAATTGCTTTTGCTAGATTGCCAGCGTTTAAGTGGGATAACAGTTGAGTTGATGGGGCTGCAGAGAAAAACTTATGACTCTACTAATGAGATTGTCATATAAAATTATTATTGCTCAAGGCGTTATTGTCTCGGTTTTATTTCGTGCAGTGGTTTGTGGTATGCTCGTGTATTATCACGATCATCTAGAAGAGAACAAATTGTAAAGCAAAAAGGAGCATCACACCAGCTCACCACATTAACGAACCAGACCTGATGAATCGCCAGCATCATCTCAGTAACCATCATCATCAAAATTCAAACGGGATATTATCGCTTTGTTAGCCCCTCTGGACTTACTGTGTTACATGAAAAAATATATTGATAGGGATATGCATATTACCAATCTGCTTTCATTGTTCGCTCTCTCTCAGGGAAAATCCATTGAATTTTATAATTTGTTCAATGAGCTAAACGAGCGAAAGGAATGAGGAAAAATTCTGTAATATTAAATTCACTCACATGTCATGCTTGTTCCTAATCCCGGTGTATGCACAAAAACGATGTGGTTGAATGGTTGAAACATGCAAACAGGGATGAAACAACCATTGCATTACACACATGATGGGCACAGCGAACAAGCCAAAATGAATCGGGAATGGTTCGAGATCCACCCAGTCATTATTAACAAGTGCTTATAATTAATCAAATTCCCAATTATGATCAAGTTTACTTTTTTTCATCGAAAATTTTTCATATCTCAACCCTGCATGTATCCTGCCCGGTGTAACAAGTTGATCAATATTGGTTATATTAGCATTACTGCCAGCAGTCATTGCGCGTATACATATCTACCTCAATAATTGTGATGCTCTACGATTACGATCCACAAGCAAGGTATATAAGCATACCCAAACCCGGTGCACATCGTTTACATCCCATCCTATCGTAAACAACTTTTGTAAACTGATGAGATCTCAAACCTGCCTTTCCATTTTTCAATATCACCAAAAGATAATTTTGTTAAAAAGCATTGGAATGTATATTCTTTCCCCCTTTCTCGCCAGCATTACATGATCTCACCTTCCTCCTCAACACATCTCATCATCAATTGCATTAACGCAAGGTAAGAACATTTACCCGAGGAATTCAAAGTAAATGGGCGAACAAGGAGCTTCGCATTGTATCAGATAACGAAGTTAAACTGTCTATAAACAACATAACAAAAATTCCTTCAGTTTGTACATCCACATTCAAGTTCCTACGCCAAGTTGTTTCTGAAAAACCAAGTTTGTTCATCAAACTCAATGACCAATTAAAGTATCCCATAATTTCCAATTATTAGCACTAACAGCTGCATTAACCGATAAAATATGATCTTCCTATTTATGACCACTGTCTGCCCAAGAATCATCAAGACCGTGTGTTAGTTTTCTACTTCGCATCGCCTATGTGGTCGGCGAACTTGATGGTGATGATGATGATGACAAGGCCCCAATAAAAAACCTAGACAAGCAATTTTATGCTACAATGTTGGCGAGTGAGTATCAAAACGAATGAAGGAGCATGTTGTTATCAAAAGTTTATATGACAGGCGGACGGACTTCTCAGGACTCCAAATCAGCCAATAAAGAGTGTCCACCAAAAATATATACTTTAATACCATACATTACGATACACAGACTAGACCACAGCGTTTGCGTGTGTGCAGATAGGCCAACACCACTCAAAGCAAAAAAAAAAAGCCTTTCAACGCTGCGCCTCCAACAACAACACTGTTTCAGCTTGACAAGAAGATCTACCCAATTTATCGATTTGATGATAGAACTTTCTTTTATATAATACCCCTCGCATCACCAACCAGCACCCTGTATAAAAACAGTCTTGTTGAATGTGAAAGAGTTTCAGAAGCACTCGAATCGACCTGCTCAAGTCCGCCTTCTTGATTCCTTCACGCCCATACCCAGGCCTGCCTACTTGTACTCTCTCCAATCCTTCCTGTCATGTTGCTGACTACCACTTTAACTTGTTAATCGGCCCGATGCGATCGGCAATCTCTCATATTTTATCATTATCCGATAAACATTATTCATTCACGTGTTTTTATGGCTACTACCACCCCACACGACAAACGCAAGACAGCTTTTGCTCCAATGTAAAGTTGTTGTTGCTGCTGATGAACAAAAGCTAAGTGGGCTTCTTATAAAAAAGGATATCAAGGGATGATGGTAAATAATCTTATATGGCTATACCATCATCGCAACATCACCGACGATGAAAAATAATCGTTGTGAGCCCATTGAAGATCTCGAAGAGTGCTCACAAGCGAGAACTTCAATGCGGTGCGTACCAAATCCAATCTATTGAATATTAAAATTGAATGAGTGAGCAATTCAAGAAGTAAATCCCAATTAACTTTTTTGTTCGCCTCTGGATTGGATTGGGATTTTTGTGTGAAATGGAGTGTGTTGGATATTGGATTGCAGTTTTGCAGTATAGGCATCCCCAACAACTTGTTATCAAGTTGAAAGCTTGTTAACGACGACGACGTCTTATAATATGCATATTGATCTAGCATCCTTTTTGACAAACATACAACCATACACGTATTACGTATACCAGATAAAAATGATGCATGTATAAAACTTATATGCGCATGCCTGAAAAAGATTTAAGTGACGGGTAGTAGACTGCTTTTTACCAACGCGAACAGGTATAAATCGTTAGTCACCATAATCATCATTAAGTATTACCGTTCCCTATAATGTATGCAGTTGGACAAATTATAAAAATATTTTATACTCCTCGCTTTCCTCCTTATGAATTACTAATTCAAATCTTATTCTGTATTCATCCACACCAACATAAAGTGCTATTGCCTCCTTATCTCAAACTTGAAAGGAAATAAAAAATTGTGTGCATGGAATTAATAAGCAAATTATTCACAGGTGTCAAGCACCTTGTTATAATCATAAAAAAGGGATAGAAAAACGACAGCGAGCTTTGTGGTTGCCTATTTGTGGGGAAAAAGAGAAATGAGCCGGAGAGTGGAGCATTATACATTAAAAGGTAAAAACATGATTAAAAGAGGGGGATACGATATACACACGGGACGATTATGAGCGTGGAAACTTCACCTCACACAGTACAAAATAAACCGACTAACTTTCATTCTCGGAACATTGATATAGAATGATTTTAGAGATATTAGAGCTCGCTATGCTATAGAGAGGACGATGCTCAAATCACAAAGTGCTTACATACAAATTACGAGATACACAAGCGTAAAAATGAAGAGCCATTTACTCCACTAATCCACTCGACCAGGCTCACCAACACGTAGGAGATGAGACCATTGCGTAAAAGAACCCACGTTTGTTATTTTAGTATTAGCCATATTACTCGGAGTTTTGTGAGGCAAGTTAACAATATAACAAAAATCCAGTGTTTATTTCATGGACCGGACCCTGGCCCGGACTGACATGGCAAGTTTAGGAAAAACATCATCACCACCACCTCCATCGTTGCAGCAGCGTGCTGAATACCCCTACCTTCACATCATCACATCACCATTATCATCGTGTATGAAGAGAGGGGTGGATATTCCAAGCAATCAGTCTTTGTCATTTTGAATAAACTACATTTGTCTTGGCCAATATTAAATCACACGTCAAACTTTACTTTTTTCCTCCTTTTATTTCCTATTAAACGAGAAACGCCTATATGGATACGGATGGGTATACAATCAACGGTTCATTTGACTCACCAATGTGTACTTTATCAGACTCATCCAATATAAAAAAACGGAATATATTGGTTGTTGAATGCGTGCCAAAGAGGGAAACGGTACACAGAAATCCAAAAAAGTGTTTCTCCCTGTTAATGGTCATTATAGCAAACAAATTATTTCGTACATCGATGAGCACACATAACAAGTTGATCATAATGACGATGAAAATGATAATGATGATGTATCGAACATCACCAGCCAGTCTCACTCCACTCTATACCCTACCGAAAGAAAATCCAATACCTCGGCATGTATAAAATATATAGATATCTATGAGAGTGGATGCCATTTTTCTTGTACAATATGCCCATGTTTTGTGGACATCCGGTCGTTCATTATTTATTAGCACAAAGGCGACGACGTCTTCAAGACATCACATATATGATGCATTAAGCTTGTACAAGAAGTCAACATTTATAACAATTTTCTTGTGCAAAGAACAGCGCAATAAGATGATTTATACGTTACACCACCATATCTACACAAAGTAAATATGCGTACGTGGATGCGTCAAGTCCCCATGTTTCTACTCGCCTGTCTCTTCGTCTACTGGGAGGTGACAGGTGGGTGAGAAGAAAAGAATTCGCATCTCGTAGAATATGATGACTGAGCTGCCTGAGCAAATTTATATCAGAGTGGATAAAAAATGAAACTAGTATGACAGGTTGGTATATCTGAATAAGGATGAAATGTAAAGTTTTTGTGGATACGAAAAAAAACCAATTAAACTTTTCCTAAATCTCACAAAAGGCATTAGCAATAATTGGCGATAATAAAATCTTTTAAGGAAACACGCTTCATAATTACTGCCCCCTTCATTCATGATATACGTTAACATAATTTTAAATCTATTTCATGAGTAAATTGCTAACCCTGATGCAACAATTGTGATTTTTAGCTATACACTTAGCAAATCCTGCCTGTCATGAGCAAAGCGTCTACAAATATTATTATAATCAAGCTGCAAGCACTCGATAAAAATTTTGATGTTTAATGCCACATGTTGGCTGGCTGTATTTGTCAGTTCGCATGACATATGGACAATGGCAAGAAAGACGTTCTGGAAGTTGTGTGTGATTGTAAAAAAGTCAGCCTGTGCCTGTGTGTATAAGTGACTGCTGCAACCAATTTATCCGATTCCGAAAGGGTTACGATAGATGATCTTATATGGTCACGGTATGTGGCCATTACGAGACCAGTTGGAGTCTCCACTCAAATAATATGAAACAAATTTGTAAACCTACAGCAGCCAAGAGAAGAAGCTTCCTTCTTAAAAAATCTATCGGACAATGTGTCAATAGATTAACAATGTTATAATATTGGAATGGAAATTATTTCCATAAATTCTGGCAATAAATTCAAAATTCCAATTCAGTTTGCCAATAAAATATCTTCATCACAACTTAGCACACTACACATTGTAATGTCACAGAGAATCAAGACCAAACCTCACTTTGCCCATAATTTATTCACATTTTAGCGTTTCAGATTGTGACACGTACTGATGTATTTCCAGCCTTCTCTATTTCAGGAGGTTTCTTAAAGCCCGAAACCTGGTTAATTAAAGAAAATTAAAACAGATGAAGCACCATTGTCCGCGCTGCCCTTCAGGAAAAACCATGCATTAAATGTATGTACATTGCACGATTCAGGTACGCGAATGAACTTGATGCTATATCCCTTCTTGGTCCTTCAACATCTAATTGTTAAGTTTAGTGCTTAAGTGATGTAATGTTTTCAGAACAAAAGTCGTAAAAGAGGCTAGACGAAATCAAATAAAAGTTTTTTCTCTGCAGTTATAAATTCTTTTACGATTTCTCATTACAATCGTTTTCTCCAACTTCCATTTCAAGAAGACGACTCACATTACATAAACATGTCTAAACATTTCAAAGGAAAATGGCTACGGGTAAGATGATTAAATTTAATGGCCTACATATGTACAAGTCTAATTTTTAATGCTGTAGACTCCAAGGTGTTCTTTGAGTCTTGGAGGAATTTGAAAATGTGTACGTGAGAAGTACTCGCCATATCAATCCCAAGTGCTTTCCATCATGTCAAATGCAAAGTATTATGCAAATGTGGGAACTTATTATGAGGCTCAAACGATCAAGTCGTCCCATGTAATGTAAGTGAACACCTTTTGATGGATAACAGAATTTTATGTCAAATTTTTAATGCCATAAATTGGGGTAAATTCAGTTGATCGCACTCGATAAAGTCACGTAAAAGCTCATTGGGACATGGATACGTTCAAAATCAGTAATAAAGAAAGGTTGTGATCTAAAAACCTAAAACACTATCGGACAAAGAGGCTCGTATTTCATAGAAACACCTCGTTCTGATCAGGACTGTGCTGTGCGCACTCCTCCAAAAATCCAGAGGAGTGCTTAGCTTAAGTATCACTACTACACAGATCTTCATGAAAAGGCGTATCTAAATTGTTCATTGATTAATCTACGTAGCGAAGATTAATTATAAACGGTCATTAGGAGCTTAGCATAATGCATCATTCAATTTCTCTACTAAAAAGGATGTAAATTAATCGACCTGATGCATTCCCGATGCTGCTCCCACTCAGAAACGAATGTTTAATTGCGTGCTTGCATAGGTACACTCACTAGCAGCATCCCTCGAACGAAACATCCATTTGTATTGATATATTACTTTGAGAAGCCTTGTATGAGAATACAATAGGTTGGGAACTGTATATGTCAGCAGGCAGCAGGATTAATTGCACCGATTTGGTTGCTCAAAAAGCCTGCGTATCTGCTAAAATACTCAAGCGACTTGTGAAGTTCATTCATCCAATGCATGAGGCAATCAATTTTTTATGCTAAAATACTTTTCTAAAATGCTATTAAATGCATACTTCTAATGCACATACCGACAGGCAGGCAGGCAGTCGTACACTTGCTATATAAGCTATATCCATCCGTAGATTAAAAATGTTCATAAGCATCCGACGGGGAAATCGTGATAATAACATGAAAAAGAGCCAATTTGTTTTATATTGAGCCGAGGAAAAAAGTCCATTGTAATTGATTGCTCATTTCTTCGTTTAGCTTTGTTTAAGAATAAATTATGATCCATAGAAAGGTCGGGTTATTATGATTCGAAGGAATGGAATGAATCGGTGGGCCTAAAAGGTTCCACGCGCATCACATAAAGGAGCCAAAACCCATACCATAATGATACGTACAATAGCATTCCTTCAAAACATGTAAAAAGACATGAAACGTTAAAAAATTCATTTAGTTCCTATCCGTAAATGTTATTATTTCGAATGCTCATCAATATTACATTACATGAGGGATCGGATCCTAAGATGATATATATTCCTATATCCCACATCTCGTCATATAGCGCACACCTTTTTATATCCGGGTGCCGGAAAATCCTTATTCTCTTTTGGAGATATAAAAGTAAACCACACAACCAACCAAACCAAAAACCCATCCACACTGCACTGTAAGGTTAAAGGGATAACCAGAATTTAAACGAAAGAGGGATAAAAAATAGAAAAGGTTCGAAAGCAGAGGGGCGTGGATTTCAATCTTTTATTTGCGACGAAATTTATGACTCAAACGCTAATATCTTTTTCTTTCTCAACAACAAATTCCTTTTCCTCTAGAGAGTAAGTATCTCTTTAACTTGCTCATCATTTGGACAAGGGATATATTGAAAAAGCTTTAGATTTAGATTATTTTCTTGATGAATCCTCCAAGCTTTGTAATAATGATGTGATCTTTCCATGTGGCAGGAAAGGATAGGAGACGAACTGTGTTTTGGTTGTGAATGCTACGGTCAGCCTAACGATTTTAGTGGAACACCCGGTCTCTGGTTTCCCGTTCATAACACCTTTTTGATGTACCTACGTACGTGTATGGGTAAGCATGTGTGTATGCTGCACATCACAATAATTTACGATTGCAGGCGTAATCAGTCTTTGCAATCTACACAAAACCTTATTTAGTCGTTAATTGGGCCAATCTGACAAAACTCGTAGGTACATCTTATAAAGGAATGCGCGTTTACATTGACATGCTCGCAGTCAATACAAAGCGGTGACATTTTGAGTAACTACGTCAATACATAATACGACAAATTAAAGCGAGAGTACAAGACGCAACACTCGACGCCATGTTTATTTAAACTCTCGTCCCAACGCAGCAACAATGATTCCAACATTTGAATGCAGATCAACTGAAATTATAAAGTACTATTATAATCCCCTGTCTCTAATCATTTCACAACCTAAGCTTCTCTAACATTACAATTGTTTTGACTACAGTAAAGGATGATACCTGATGATGATATTTAATGACAAAAACGAAGATTTGAGATGCACGGGAAACATAAAAATCCTTCATGTGATACGAGAGTGAGCATGAAAGAAACATGCTCAATGAGGATAATTGTAATATTATACGATTATTATGAGAACTAGTGGTGAATCCCAGAAAATGCCTATCTCTTCAGCATAATTCATATAGGAAAAGAAACGGCTTAAAAGAGTACCACAACAGGTAGAAACTACAAATAGATCTCGACACTCCACAACAACAGTGAAGTGAAGTGAGCAACAGGAAAATCCTTTGATTTAAAATTTTTTCTGTGTAATAATATTTTCAAAGGCTATTTACCTATATATGTATAACAACATTAGAAGATATAAGAGTCTCGCATCAAAATCACCATCTTCCACTACTACCATAATAATACGTGTATATTTCATCCATTTCACATTTCTGCCATCAACATCGTCATCATTATTCCTTAGCCAACGCGAAGTCGGACGCATTAAAACTAACGACATATCCCACCTCATACTTGACTATTACCATTATTATGATTATTATGATTATTACTTCTACTGGCATGATTACAATCCTTTGCAAGTTTTGGTGAGGATACAGGTATATCATTAAGAATATTAATTCTCGAGTTGCTTGTGTAAGTGGTGAACGCAAACATATCAAAGTGAATAACTATCCGTACTTGGATTTGGATATCACAGTTTACTATTTAGGAAAAAGAAATACTGTATCATCCCTTCATAATGTACAAGCGTAGTAGTTCAGCATCTCAAACAATGCTTCCACCTCTGCCTGCTGCCTAGAGTACTATATGCAGATAGTTTGGTCTTGTAGTCAAAGGGAAACGGCGAACTTCAAGAGGCAAACGCTGAATTTAAAGATGACGAGAATTGAGACCAAATCAACAATTATCATTGTAGGTTTATGCTCACTACTCTAACCATGTAGCAGTTGTCAGTGCGCAGGTGAACTTCCATCACCGTCATAATCAGCATATTATGATATCTAGAACCTTTTCAAGTCAAGTTATAAATATTTCATGAAATGACCCTTAATTATTACCCCGATACTGTTTTCCTCTGTAATGTGGTGTTGTGGTGCAATGCTCAAAAAAGGATTTGGATATGAAAGGAATATGTATGCCAAATGTGATACTCGACAGCAATAATGAGCATTAGTAACGTTTTATCTCAAGGAATTATAATGAATGCATCTCAAGGAGTATGCTACCTTAAGTACAACTCCCAAAGAAAGCATACCAGCCAGCCTATTGAATCATCTCTATTGTGAGTCAGGCATTTCCTTTCCTCGTATTTATACATAAGTAGCCCAGTCATTTTCATTGGTTAACGTATGCAAGAGCAAAAACAACATAATAATAACAGTTCAACGTCATTAATTAATGCAAATGCTTTCTAAATTTAAAACGATTATGGAGAGGAAGATTCTACAAACTTTTTGAGCAAGCGTATTGGCGCATTATTTCGACTGAAGAAGAACACGCATATATAAACTACGTACATTATACCAGTGATAAAACTGCAGTTATACTTAATATACTTTGTAGCAAATGGGGAACACTAGTGATGCTACTCTCTGACTGAAGTCATCAAGACATCTTCATCGGAACCACCGCCATATTTTATATTTGATTTATACTAGGTAGTTTATGCATGCACGTCATTGTACACAGACAAACATTCTATAATGATGATAGCCCAAAAGACAGAATGAAACAATTTTGAGATTACGAATGCTATGAATACTAATACTACGAATATTTAAATGATTTCTACAGCTATAGCTTCTGTAGCGAATGGGTCGGAGTAGGTAAACTGTATATACAGTATACACAGACATTTAGTTTAGTTACCTTATGTTCTGTATACCAGTAGGCACAGTTTAGCACAATTAGTTATAAGAACAGGCACGCCAACACCAACAGGTTTAATTTTTAAATGCATGCTTACAAACTCAAGAAATTAAGATCTTGCAATAAACTTTTAGTTTGCATATAATCATCCAATTGCTCATTAAGATATTGCTAATCATGATAATTAGCTTTAACCCAACAATAACTGTCTTATCTTAAATCAGGTAAATTCAGGAAAGGAAAAAACATGGTGGTACAACATGTACTTACATCCACTACAGTTCAAAGTCACGATTATAATTAGCGAAAACTATATGAAATTCCGCATACAAGACAAATGATCAGTAAAGAAAGATGCTATCAAACTTAGTTAGGTTTGGCTAACAACTGCAAATATTACGGATGCTGTTCAAGTGGTTTGACAAAATACAGTGTCAGATGACGTATATTATATTTGAAGAGATCATTGTGTGCTCATGCAACTTCCCCTCACCTGCTTTCTCTGTCAGCTTGATATTTAAATCAATAAGCCCGTCATGTCTTTCTTTATCGTGGCTGTATAGTTTCATCAAGTATTTTGTTTCTCACAACCTCACAGGAAATCTGTTTGTTCATTAATAACTACCTATATATATCCGATTTCATGAATACGCCAAATGCCAAATGTAAACAGTGACTGCGCCCCAGTCGGCTTCACTAATTCCAAAATCTATGAAACCTTACATATCCCAAATCATGAAGGGAAATGAGCATACATCACGTATGATAAAAGGTGCTGGGAAATATATGTGATATAAAAATATTGACGTGATGAAGCCATAATAAGGTTCACGATACCTCATTTATACACGCTTCGCAGACACTCAATTCCGCCACTGTGGCAGATTAGATAATATGCATATATATGATGTGCTATACATGGATTCGATGAAGACACAAGTGGAATGTCAGTTTGAACAACCACTCCCGACAAATAAATTTTGTTGACTTTTACACAAAAATCCCTCCTCATAATTATAAGAATACTGTCATTCGTACAATTTGTATATAGGATTCCACATTCCACACGCAGACAATTTCAATATATCCCTAATGCGATACGATATTTAATGGGCGAATGCAAATATTTTGATACAGCTTATTGATTTCCGACAAATTCTGTTTGAACTTGAGAGATTTCCTTTCTCAGCTCTACTCAGCTCATTGTTTACACTACTCATCAAACTGACATCTACACCATAATTGTACACAATACAGTCAAATATCGAATCCTAATGCCCTATCACAGCTCATACCTCCATCATGATTTCCTCCATGCATAATTCATATGTTCTCTATTCTGTTCAGCACATGCATGCCTACATACAGTTCAAACTTTCCAACGTTTAACACGAAATGGCAGAAATGTGAGAAGAATTCGTATAAAAATAATTCAGCATACGTTTCATTATTTACATCATCCAACTCAATTTCCACTTTTTTTTAGTATCCACGAATTCATACATTATTATGAATGAATAAACGAATGAATTTTTTCATTTATTGTCCTTCATGACTCAAGCAGATAAACAAACCATTAGTGAATATTCCTGTTTTATTTCAGTTTCTTTCTTTCCTCACACTAATGCGAAGTCTATAAAAATGAGTTGACACTTTATATAAACGTAATGGAATTCTAAAAGTTTGTATATAAAGCTTTGCTGGTAACGCTGACGGAGCGCATATAATGGACTCTGATGTGAAATCCACCCAATTGAAATATAACAACTATTATCTCTTCTGTGTGCTGACATGTTATCCCATGTGTCATTTCAAGTGAGTGTGCTATCAACGGCGAGGAATGAAAGGATGGCTACATACATTTCATAAATGTATATGTGCACCAATATACGTACAAGTTATACAAGTATTTAATCAATTTTCACCACTCCTCTATCACGGCATCCCGTGTAGATATAGGCAGTCGCAATTGGGGACATTTTATATGAAAATGATGGGGATGGGGGATGACGTTTGGCAAGATGCGTTTTTAATGGAAGGATATATCACTGTCATATCATTTCCCGGCCCAATTGGCCCAATCGCCGTGCTCATCATCATCCTCCCTCCTCAAATTACTAATAAAACCTAACGATCCAATTTATCTATTGCGGCTCGCTTTCATTCCTCACGTCTGCACAGCAGATGAAGAAATCTTGTGTTGATCTACTCTCCACAATGTTTTATAGAATGGCAATGGTGATGCATTACATGTGTACTATGTTTTGCCCCTTATAATTTTCCTGTAGTTGTGGTAAAGCATGTCATGTTATGCAGTTTACTACACCACACCACAACATTATTGCGTATCTCCATCGAGTTGCGCTGATAAGGCGAGGCGAACCTAATCCTCTGTGTATTTTCTTTACTCAATCCTCATTCCGCTCCTCGACTCGTCCTCACCACTCTGACCAATGTTTAGCGAGTATAAGCAAAAAAGGCTTTTATTTGCAGGATCTGCGGCTACAGAGGTATAATAAAGCGTGTCGTGGCACTTGAGCCGAATTGGAATTCGCTCCTTAATGATATTAGTCTACATTACACTGCCTGTGGGGTAATAATCCTTTAATTTAATAGACATCATCAAGTCTATCCTCGATTTCTTAGCAGCCCTCGAAAAAATGCTTACAAAACTTGCAACATGGCTCATAAACATCTGCCTTCGTCTATTGAGAATTCACACGTTTCCTCATGTGAATGTACAAGCCTAAATGAATTGCTATCCGAAATAAAACTTGTTCGTTACTACAAAAGGGCTTCCACGAGTAAAAGTTTTTTTCCCTAAATTAGTCCTCTAAAGATCCAGTGGAAAACGATGGGATGTACAATGGTTCAGTACAATGTGTGCAACGCCTACAACAAAATTCTCTTTTATATCCTTTTCATGGACTGGAACAATTGCATGGAATACAACTCAATTTGCTGGGAGCGAGATGAGAGAAAATCAAATCTTAATCAATTTCAGCCAACTTGCTTACTCATAAAATTCGGACTCAAATGACCCCAACTGATGTTAGGAATCCCACGGTTGGCTCTCTAACATCTCTATTTGGTGGAGAAACAACAATTTATACAAACAATACACACCTCTGTATCCCTCTCGCCTCCTGGTCCCTCTTTTCCTTTTTCCACTAATAGCATTTAACGTAGAAAAACAGGAAGTGTGCCCTGACAAAGCTGAAAACGCAATGTATTTCGTTACGCCTATTGTGATCCTTCTCCGATTATCATCATCCTTTCATAAAACAGCGCGTGCACCGATTCACGAGCCAAATGAGCACACATTGTTAATTAGTTCATTAGAAGTGGAGCAATTACAGGATCGAAAGATGGGATCATCATGACTGAAAACCACCTTCTCAGAGTTTGCGATCGCACAACCAATAATAGTTTAAGCAAACCCTCCTTTCCACTGTTAAATGTACATGAATTACTGCGAAGCTTATATTGCTTTTAATAAGTAATGACAATAACCAAACTTTCAGTTCAGTAGTAAACATTGTCCGAATAAAGTTAGCCAGTTCTGTTCTGTATATATTGGTAATGCGTAATGGAATTTTTTTTCTATTGAGTGTGTGCCCTGCATATGTGTACAAAATGAAAGGCATCAATTTCCAACAAAGGAACAAACAAAAGGTTAAACTCTGACAATTTATATCATTTAAATCTACACGATACGGTCATACGTACACAAAATCTGGCCCATTTTAACGTGATAATTTGTATTAATTGCACATTAAACATGACAAGCCTTGGCTTGCCGTAATTGCGTTTGCTATAAATGCAGCAGTATTCCGTGTATTTCATATTATGATCACATTAAATCAATACCTTCTCTTTTGACGAGTTCACAAAATTGCCACAAGTATATATATTCGACAGGCAGGAGAGTAAGAGGCGAAATTATGGATGAAGTGAAGGTACCTGCCTTGATTGAATTGAGACGCGTTACGTTTGACATTATGCGACGTGATATGGGATTCATCAGCGAAATCCATTAACATTTATTTGACTTCATAACACACAAAGAGATTCTAATCCTTACATTTATTTCATCCAATGACTCAATACGTGTAATAATATACTATCGTACAGTCATTTGCTCCAACCTGTGATTCAACACTATTCCCTGTGATTTCATAACACGCAAATACCTTGGAATGAAATACTGTAGCTTATAAGGACAGGGAAAGTCAAACAGTCATGTCCTCATCATCAAGGATTCATCCACTGACAACGTTCACGCAATCCCCAAATGTACTCCGTGTGTAGGTAATTTTTCATGCACGGATACTATTAACTATATGATGTTACATCCTTTTGTGTAATTAGCGATTATTACCATTATTATTCATCACTTATTATGCGAAGCTTAAAATATTTCTCTTTCGTATCATTTAATGTGATGAATATAATTATGCTGATTTACTACTATGAGATACGTACTATGCTCAGGTACTCTAATGTGCATTTCGTATTTACTGCTACGACAAACAGCATTATTTCTTGGTATTAATGTTTGTCAGCGGTATTAGAGTAAATTAGTTTGTATAAAAACAACCAAAATGTCAGTTTCCACTCATTTACTATGCGTGAAACTGCACAACACGTCCAATGCGACAATGAGGGTACGTATCACTCATGCTTGCTTGTCCAAAATACCGTGTACAACAACACATCATCAAGTTTATATACAAGTATTGCAAACTATAATTACAACTTCATAAAAGTTTGTAGGCTATATGCCGATACACACCTGAGCGTTTGAAGCTTAGCGTAGCATTGCACCTAGGTAAAATGTGAGAAATATTCCTCAGGATTACGTCAAAATGGAAACAAAATTCGGAAGATTCCCGAACAAATGAGCTTGGCAAAGTACGGAAATCATTTATCGTCTTCACCATTTGCCCTTTCCGCTGTTGATTGATTGTAACTAAATTACCTCGTCATTAAGAACTCGACAAGGAGGCACATTAATGGAATTGGCAAGAGGAAATGTGAAGCATGAAAAGTAAGTGGTAAAACTGTTAAGTGAGTTGCATCTTTCTCACTTACTTTTTGTTCCTCCATTCTGGTGAAATAAATTGTTACAGAAAATGATTGTTAAGACAAAGAGTAAAATAATTTGATGTTTATACACCTTCTTTGGAACAGTCCATATTGGAGAAGATTAAAGATAGTCGCGTTTTACAGCTTAATCATCTAACTCGGCAGAATTGCTCCCAGTTTCACATTTTCTCTTTAATATTGTACCAGAAAGTGGATTCCTGCTACTGCATGGAAGCAATGGAAGAAAAAGACGATGAAAAATGGCAGAGAGGAAGGGATGCATGTAATTCGATTTCGTAGTGAAAATGCGTTCAGGTCACGCCATTTGGAATGGAAGAGATGTAAGTCGTAAACCTGAAAAGAGTTCTCTTCTCTCTAAGACACTCTTTACACAGGAAAAAAGTTGCCCAACTATTGCATCTTATTTACGAAGGTGGTCCTTTATCGTTTTCTTAAGTCTTCATAGCAGTGGAGAAAACTCTTCTGATATATTCTTCCTCAATTTCTCTCCACTGGTATACATCATTTAGAGGAATATCAGGGAATCCACTGCTGACAATTCACTATACGGGGAGATTCCTCATAGAAAACGGTTATTATACGAGAACCCGGCGTATTCATGTATACGAAATGATCAGTGTGAGTGAATTGATGATCTGGGAGATGTATGGTGGGAATCTAGCAAAGACGAGAGTTGATGAATTGCAAAAACGAAAAACTCTCATTCCTCTGTCGAGAAACGCGAGATAAATTGAGCGCAGTGGAAACGGGAGAATTTTAATTTCCTCTAGCCATCAACCTGCTCTCCTTCACATTCATTCTACATCAACTTATATATCACACTTGAGCATGTACAAACCATTGTACCACCAAACTTATATGGTACACCAGAGAGAAAAAAGAGAAACAAGGATGGATCCGTCCAACAAATTTTACATGGCTAAACTATTCATTCATCCTTTTTTTTCTCCGAGTTCCTCCTCTCACTCAAACACTTTTTTTCGGTGAGTTCTCGCTCTGACTCACGCCTTCACTTTAATAATCGGAAAGGACCGCGTAACATTCCATCCATCCATCTCCACTCGGGAAGCGTATATAATAGTAAGTATATCTGTATGTAACCCGAGAACTTTATAATGCAATTCGTACCACGCCACGGCATTACTGTAAGCCCTGGTTAAACACCCATTTACGGGAATATATCAACGGAATTGCCATGAAAGGTTTCAGACGTGTCCAATATTGCCACTTTTCTGTCGTATTGGCATACACAGCAATCAACATCAGCAAAACATGGACTTTTATGCTTTTTATGTGTGCTAAACTGGCATTCCTACAATACATTTAGTACATAACATCTGTCCAGCATACCAAGCTTGTTTCGGCCAGAGCACGAAAAGGGGGATTTTTTGGTCAATCGGGAGAATAAAAAATCTTAATTACGTTTGTGTTGCTCATTCATAACTTATTTGAAAAGGCGTAATTAAAACTTTTCTAATCAGGGCTGACATCACTCTAAATGTTTCCGGCTTTCTCCGATCACACTGCATTATTATTGCGTAGATCCGAATGAAAAACGAGAATAACAGCCTTGCATTAACGTGGACATGAGCAATTCCATAAATATGGGAATATACTTGCCCCCTGAGTCCTGATACGGTATTGTTTATTACAAAAGTTTATAAATACAGGCCTACATTTTACTATATAGGTACATGTTGCAAGTTTGCATATAAAACCCATATTTGTCCGTACGTGGTTTTTATTCGGTGAAGCATATCAAAATGGTACGTATATTATTTTTTGCTTACTTTAACATTTCTCCTTTTGTGCAGTCAAAGAGTGAGGTAAATGAGCCGCTTTATCTAATCGACTAAATAAC
>JAANSN010001899.1:0-28476 GCA_036850665.1 Dicranocentrus wangi | reverse complement strand
TAATCATCATCATGTAATAATAATAAAAACAAAGCACTTCTATTGTATGAGTCACCTTGAGCGGTGGCGTTACGTCGTAGGAATGAACTTGACTGATAAGTGCACACAGATAATATGTGTTATTTTATAAGTATTTTACAAGAAACGGGACATTTAATTTTACTTTTACGTAACGTAGTTTTACGGAGTAGGTTGCGAAAATATTTCAGATTTTGGTATATGGTGCAAGTGCACCGTGATAAAATAGGATATAGTGGTAATCTTGCAGAATGATTTTATTGGTTTTGCCCAGCATGTATTATGTGGTATAATAATCGTATTTTTTCCTTGTTGCATTCAGCATATAAACTTTAACCTATATACATAATTGCTTCATTGTATTACATACAGTTTTAAGCATCATCAAACCACTTGGTAAAGAGTACAAACCTAACAAGACGCATTTTAAACCTACTAAAATGTGCACTTTTGTTAGAAGATAGACTTAGTCAGCAGGAGATTCCCTCGGATTTTCCGTCTGGAGAACGAGTTGAAGGACCTTACTTAGGCTAGGTACCTTATAATTATAAGGGTGGATAGTGGATACCTCATCCCACTCCTTATTTATTTGTCGACGGAGGCTTAGATGATCCAATTTACTTTATTTTCCCAAATTTTCATGTGTTGTTTGTTTGTGGTGATCGTGGGACCTTGGATGAGACCATATCATATGTAACAAAATTGAGGTACATGGTACATTGTACCTATATGAAATGTGAATTTCAGCACAATACTTCACACACGCAACGCAAGCAAACTCGACTTCACAAAAAATCTCTGCGTCATTTGTACTCATAACTTGATCTGCAAAAGTTGTATTCAGTGCGCTGCTGCTCTGTTATCCACCAAAGTCATCTTCCAGTTGAACTCTATAATCGAAGCTTGAACCAGTCCAGTAGTCGTGGGCTGAGAAATCCTAACAACATCCTGAACTCTTCTGGCTGAACAACCGTGCTGTTACCGTGCTATATATCGTTGCATTTTGCATTTATTTTTTGTTATCAAATTATCAGTATTTCATTCATAGAACCGCTGCGATACCGATAAATTAATATGCACGAAGTTCAAGTGCGGTGGTGGTGCCCAGTGTTTATTGCTTACAGACAGTTAACAGATTAATTAATTCCAGATCATTCACCCAGGCATTGCATTCATAGTAGGTTAATAAATAAATAAGGAAAAAGCAGATTGCAAAGTGCAAACAAATGCATCCCGTTATCAGAATGACAAAGCAGTTTGCGAGGCTTAAGTTTGTTTGCAAGTGTATCACAATAGCCCTCTTACTACTGCAATGCTGTCAACCTGGGCAGGGTTTGCACCCTGTTGTATTAGGTAAAGCATGAATAATTCTCATTTTACAGGTTTTTAATGTGAACGACATATTTCGTATTAAATTAAAATTAATTTTAAAACCATGTATTTGTGTCCATCCTTGAACAGTTCCAGGAGACGGAGGAAGCCAAGTTGAAGCGAAATTGGATAAACCGTCTACTGTGCATTATGTGTGCACAAAGACGACCAACGACTATTTCAGCCTCTGGCTCAATCTGGAGCTTCTGGTACCTTTTGTGATTGATTGCTGGGTAAGAAAAATATAAGATCTAAGTACCAGAAATTTACAAAAATAATGACTCTACTTTGGTACCCGTTGGTGGCATGCATATTATTATGTTGATGTGCGGGAAAGAAAGAAATGCGAATTTCCATTAATTAAATTGCTGAATATATGTGTGATTTGACTGTCAGGTTGATAACATGCGAGTTATTTATAACTCCACAACTAGATGCACGGAAAATAGTCCTGGAGTCGACATTCGTGTTCCTGGTTTTGGAAATACGACAACGGTTGAATTGCTTGATCCCTCTGGTGCAAGTCCCGGAGTTTATTTTAAGAATATTGGTATGATATTGAATTTAATTCAAAGACTCTTTAGTCCTCTTCTGCCCTGACTAGAGGAAAGCAAATTAAAAGGGCTGAGGAGAGTAGGCATATAATTATAATGAATCACATCATAATTCATAAAATGTGTCCTTGTTGCAGTGGACCAGTCACTGCTTCCGTTGGGATATGTCAGGGATACTGACATTCGTGGGGCTCCATACGATTTCAGAAAAAGTCCTCGTGAATTGGATTATTGGTTTAAGGACTTCAAACGAATGATTGAGGAAACGTACCAGCAAAATGGGAATTTATCTGTAATACTTATTAGTCATTCGATGGGTGGGCCCATGTCTAACCTTTTTCTTTATGGAATGACACAGAGTTGGAAAAGCAAGTATATTAGGGTAAGTACTATTCTTGCTTAAATTTAAATTAGCTTTGTGATGTGCTATTACATTTTACATTAGCTCTCTTAATTTGATATTTCATGGAATCGGATGGGACATGATTGGACATATCTATACTGTATTACATAGCACTAGCTGCGACGAAAATACTTGATTATAATACTTCCTGCATATATGCAATCCAGGATTTGTGTAAAGTTTGTTTTCTTTACTAGCTATGGATGGATTGCACAACTTTTTACATAATTGCGTGAATCATTTTCATTCATAATTGCGTAGATGTTCGTTCGTAGGAAAACAGACTAAGCGAGATACTTCTGTCTGTCTGGTGGGTTGATGACGATGAGTGAGTATTGTGCTTCATCTGTAAGTAAATTACGAGCGAACCACGGATGCGGATGCAAAGTAGTATTAGAGCAGCGAGATTTGATGGATAATTTTAATTTATATGGCCTGACTTAATACTTAATACAGACTGACTTGACCGTATACTTGAGTAACTTAACAAGACAGATAACCGTGACACTCGTGACAGTCAGACGCTATTACAATTCTCAAGAGGTGGCAAGACGTTAGGCAAGGACAGTAAGTTGTCACGTCGCTGCAGAAAGAAGATTTGGTAGTCTGCATTCAAGAGCAAAAACAACTTAGTGCGCAATACATTCCAATTATGACCTTAGGTCACAAAACATGAAGCTATACTCCTAGACTTTTACAATCAATCGTTAAAGTGTTGTTGGGTTTTTATTATTTTATTTTGGTTATAATTCCATATAATTTGGCTATATTTTTTCAGGCTCTTATAAGCTTAGCTGCGCCGTGGGGTGGGTCGGTAAAAGCATGGAAAGTTTTTGCTGCAGGTTGGTTAATTCACAAATCTGCCGTCCACGTCCAGAATTGAAGAATTGAATTGAAGAAGAATTATGTTTATTTGATTTGCTTATACTTAGGTGATGATTTAGGATCGTATGTGCTGCCAGCACATACTTTGCGAGGAGCTCAAAGAACTTACCCATCTACAGCTTGGCTTTTACCTTCGAAAAATTTCTGGTCCCAGGATGAGACCGTGGTTTCCTGTTCGGAAAAAGGAAATTATACTGTTTATGACTTCGAGCGATTTTTTAAGGACATGAATTATGAGGTCGGATACGAAATGTGGCGAGACACAGAAGCATTGCTTGGCAAATTAGATCCACCAGGAATAGAAGTTCATTGCCTGCATGGAGTTGGTGTCTCTACAATTGATAGGTTAGTAGTCCCTTTACTAACCATAATATATTCTTTTCGTACCGATAGACATTGGAACATTGATTTGATTGATCTACCTTCGGCATTTTCAAATCAGCATTGCATTTTTGTTATATAGTTTCAAATATACTGATGGCAAGTATTTTCCGGACAAACCCTCCCTTCAGTATGGAAATGGGGATGGCACCGTGAACTTAAGAAGTCTAAGAGGTTGCCTCAGATGGGCTTCAAGTGATTTATCAGAAGGCTCATGGAGGAAAGAGAAAATGTTCAGGACAAAAAGTCATCGGTATGTTGGTCATTGGAAAAATCAGCATTACATTGCACCGCCGAATTCCCCAAAAATTTTCCATCAAGAGTTTCCCGGAGTAGATCACATGCAAATTCTGAGGGACAAAAATGTGTATGATTATGTAAGAAATGCAGTAAAAAATATGAATAGTAGTTGATAATTAAGGTGATGTTATATAAGGAAGTCAGCAGAAAGCATTTTAAAAGTGTAATCCAGTCAACTCCCTCGACAAAAGTTGTAGTTTAGTAGATTGAGAACTTATATCGTAGAACTTATGTAGTTAACGAAAACGGAGAGGGCACGTACACCGATTTTGCGTGCCGAAATGAAACGTAAGCTTTAACAAATCAGTTACTTAATCGAGCTACTCGACAGGTGCAATATTATATGTTATATAAGATATGACGGAAAGCATTTTTAAAATGTATGAAAATGTTTTACATGTATAAAACGCGTGATGTTTCATAGTTTGTCAGTTTTTCGGTTTGAATAGCGTTATGCCAAACAAAAAACTACTACTCCTCGTAAGTTTTCGTTTTAGAAATATGTAGTTGTGATTCCTTGGATTTGGGATCGCTTTGCATATTTGTTGTCACAAGTATACATCTCAAAATTGCTCATTTTTGTTTTAAATCTGTTAAGTTATTATCTATATTATATACCTACACACATTATGTACACAGACATATTATATATTGTTATAATTCCCAACGAAGCTACGGTTTTAAGGTGTTACTCATTTTTGTATTCGCTGTTTGTGTATGGTATTACATATTATATCATGTAGTAACTGTTTACTTGAAATGAATCATTGCTCAGTTTCCCCGTTTTACTCAATAATTACAAACACGTCATGTCAAGCAACTCTTATGCCGTGTTTGTTAGTAAAAGTAAAATTTATCAAAACAGGTTAACCGAGAATTTATGTTTCTATATATTTTCAGCATAAAAGTCATGAATAATGATGAATTTGCATAGACATCATATCATAATCACAAACAGGTATCAACAGAGGGGGACTATACGAATGTATATTTTAAAAAAAAGTAATGATAATAATGATCAATGATGCGTTGCATATTGCATATCCCACCCAGGATGCGATTCGGTAAAAGTTACAACGAAACATCAAGAAGTTTTGAATAGAACATCAAGGGTGAGTTCACGCGTGTGCAGGTGTACACTAACTCAGTCAAACTAAAAGTAAAGGGAAAAAATGTTTTCTTTCAGAAATCAGGCTTTAGATGTTTAGATCATATCATCGATGCAGATGCAGATGCAGATTTTTACTCATCACACATCACATTTCCAGCAGATCACATCACACGTCTCGCACAAATCTCCCGTGGCCCATTCTTCAAGCGGGGAACCTACTGTTCAAAGCTACGCGTGCAGCAGCAATATGTGTGTGTAAGTACTGTGTACACAGTGTATTGTGAATACACATCGCATCATGCATCACACATGTCATGTGTGTAGGTGTTCACGTTCACTCTCCTCCTTTCCAGTTTTCTTCTAATGAACCAATTTATGGCTACATAATAATTAGATATAGTAGAAATAACTTTCTCTGTGTTTTATTTAATTGCTTTGCTACATGTATTACACATAATCCAGTTAGCTCGCCTGTTGTACGAGTAACTTTTGACCTCAGCAGTTTTGGGCTGAGAGGCTCAAACATAAATAAATAGAAACGTTTTTTTGGTAGTGTGTTTTATTTTTTATTTTATCAAGTTGAATGAAGGCGAAGTTTGTTGCTGACGACCATGAGTGGAATCGGAGCTAAATTAAGCAGACATGTGCTTGGTATGAAAGTAAGTGATGGACCCATTCTCCATTATATAATCAATTTAATTTTGCTGGATTGCATTACCCGTAAATGCAGCAGACAATCTGATCTAATGGGATCAATGGTGAATGGGGGCGGGGAAGAAGGGTGTTGACTTAAAAAACGTGCTCTACTTCTACAATTAATCATGAAACGTAAAGATTTCGGATAATTACGTAACCTACGGAGGAGGACAGGACAGCACCTGGGAGTTTGGTGGATTAAAAGTACGAAGATTTTTAGGTCCTCGTCCTCGAGTTTCGCATAGCGTACGAACTTCACTTCAAATTTGGGTTGGATAGAGGCAGGGGGATGTGATGTTAATGTGAAAAAGGGTTTTTGCACATCCCGTGGCTCAAATCTAGCCCAATTATGAAATATAGAATCTGCCATCACGATTTCTAAAAATTCCGTCACTTTTCACTTTATCATTACGTTTCATGTGTCATGAGGAGTAAAATACATTGAGACCTACTCGGCGGCTTTGGGCTCCAGTCCACCCACCTACGACCTCCTATTTACGCGTCTTGTAGTATTTTCTTGTAAAGCATGTTGCAATGCAATTAAATTTTGCTTATCTGTCCGTCTTTTAGTTTATGAGAAAAACCAAGGATCAAATAGATAAAGAGAGGATTGAAAAAGTTCACCGGGAGCACTTCGGACCGAGCTCATCAGCTACTGGAAATGTTAAAACAGAAAACATCTGCGGAGCGTAAGTTTCTAGTCAATTTAAAATTATTACCGTAAATGTATTACATCAAGGATAGTCGATGGTATTTACTTAACCGCATGGGATTAATTAGGTAGGGTTAATGATGAAATTTACAAGGACAGACAGGTAGATGTACAAGACTAAACATAGGTACATAAATTACATAATCAATGTATAAATTGTGCAATCCGTAGTTAATCCGCTGATAATATTGACCCCTGACCGAGAATCAATAATACTGTTAATTCAAAATGGCTAGTTTCGTTTAGTAGATTTGCAGTCAAACAATGCATACTTCATTGGATCTGATGATCAAATTATGAATTCATCTTTTTAATCATAATCTTCATTTCCACTTTCATTCGTGCTCACGGATTTAGCATTGCGTCAATTGCGTGTAGCATTAGTATAGTTATAAAGTTGGCAGGTCGGCAGTGATTGATTGATTGAACTGGCTGTTTGTTTGCGTATCAATGATATGGTAAAACTATAACACCAGTTTTTTCATTGGTCACGTCACCAAATGATGCTGTGAATAGCAAAATGACTTCATCTAGATGCTTGATTTTTAGCACTTCAAAACGTGCATGTTCTTTTTCTATCTGGTATGAAACGTGTTGGACGCTCTGTAAGTAATTATCTGTAGTAAAACCAGCACATATGCTATTGGTTCTAGAAAAAATGAGTCCATACCTGAGGCAGCTTCAACGTCATCGCTACTTGTTGAAGAATTATGGAGTTACAATCAATGCGAGCGTTATCTGTTTGGTCGCCAATCCTTTGGGGGATTTAATCCCACTGTCGAAAACAATGTAAAAAAGGGAATATGGAAACCATTTTATCTGGAAGATTCAGAAAATCCACAGGACGATGAAGAAGAAGAAGTTAAGACGCACCAATCAGATGTAGATGTATCTGATGAAGAAATGGCCAAGACTTATGGTAGTATTGTTGGAACTTTAGCCAAGCATTTCAAACGGAAACATAAACGTGAAGGGGACCTTAAAAAGGGGAATCGTAATGATGACCCTGGAAATGACCAGAACAATAAAAAGCGCTCCAGATGGAATAAAAAGTTTGGAAAGTTTAAAAACGATCGCAAACCTCAACAACAATATAAGGAAATTCAAAGTGGATCTGACAAGAGCAATAGAAAGCGTCAGCGTGAATCAACCGGATCAAATTATGGAAGCCAGCAAGAACGAGCTTCTGCAAGCAGTTGGCCGAAACGTAGTAGTCGTAGTGCTAATAATAGTAACGACGATGTTCCAGCACCGAAGAAGCGAAAATTTTTAAAGCCGTCGGATGATTGAATTGTAGTGTTTTGACAGAATTTTTAAAAGTTCCACTTTGTATGTATACTAAAATACTTATAACTGTAGGATGCTCACTGTGACATTTTTTATTGAGGCGTAAATAAATATTGTATATATTGCTTTGAATTGGTAAAGTGGCCACTTTACTTACGTAGGCATGTACAAGAGTGTATTTTTTGAATCATGCAGTAAGGAACCACACATTCATCTCTATAATAAACACGAGGCATACCGCATATATATTGTTACATCTCTCTCATCATTAATAATTACTTGAAGAAGATTCATTTAAGCACGCATGATTTTAAGGACAATTACATTTTGAACGTGCATACGCACTCAAATAACACATTACAGATACAAACTAACTGAAAATTATGTTAAATGTGATAAATGAGCAACTTTTAATTGCGAATATTTCTTCTGACATTTTAGGATGTAAGACAACACTAAGCGGATAATAATCTCGTCACATCGCGAAATAGGACCACAAGGAACATAAAAATATAACATCGAGAATCGACATTATAAAGAACAATTACTTAAAGCAAGTCAAGTGAACGAGTGTAAAAACAGTTCTGGACATACACAATTACGCATATTTTGTATATTAATATCTCCATATCGCCCTCCTCCACCTTCAGAATATCATCATGAAATCGTGCAGCACCAACGAAGTTAAGGTTTACAACCTTAGCGCAGGAAAATCGCTGCCTGATGTAAGCTTTTAATTACTAATTAAGTTAATGTATAAGCACGAATACCGGAATACCCATTCATTGTTATCTTGTTACATGCTCTTTATACAGTGGTTGTCCGAACGGAAAAGAAGGGCCTTGCAGAAGACTGATGTTGATATTCGGAGAAGAATTGAATTAATACAGGATTTTGATATGCCGGGTGTCAGTACAAATATTCAAATGTCTCCTGATGGTGAATACATTCTTGCCACTGGAATTTACAAGCCTCGAATTCGATGTTATGATGTGAAAAACTTATCCATGAAATTTGAGCGATGCTTTGATTCGGAAGTCGTTCGCTTCCAAATTTTATCGCCAGATTACTCCAAGTTAGTGTTTCTACAATGTGACAGATATATAGAATTTCATGCTCAGTATGGGCGCTACTATCGACTACGTATTCCAAAGTTTGGGAGAGACTTATCATATCACACACCGTCATGTGATTTATATGTTTGTGGTGCCACAAGTGAAGTTTATAGATTGAATTTAGAGTTAGGCAGATTTATGACTCCGTTGCAAACCGAAGCTAGCTGTATCAATAGATGTGTAGTTAATCCAGTACATAATTTAATGGTGTTTGGAACTGAAGAGGGAAGGATTGAAGCTTGGGATCCAAGGAGTTTAAAAAGGGCCGGGGTGTTAGACGCTGCTTTTCATACATTCACGGAGGATACCGAGTATGCAGTTGCACGATAACGAATTTTAATGAGCTTTCTCCCTTGCAATTTTAATGTAATGTAGTTGATACTTTCGTACTTATTTTAGCGTGTCGGGAATGCCGTCAGTTACTTCGCTGGCTTTTAAGGATGGACTTACACTAGGTGTTGGAACTGCTACAGGACAGGTCATGATTTTTGATATCAGGTCATCGAAGCCCTTACTGGTAAAGGATCATTACAATGCACTCCCAATCAAGGATGTTGAATTTTTTCCATCCGAAAATATGATTTTTTCAATGGATGAAAAAATTGTCAAAATTTGGAACCAAGATTCTGTAGGTTCTATATTTATTTCACATTTGTACAATGAGAAATGTAGGCAAAAACTAACATTTTTTAAATTACCTATGTCATGTTATATATAATTTTACATCTTTTAAAGGGCGAACCATTTACTTCCGTTGAAGGAGACACACAATTTAATAATTTGTGCGTTGTTCCAAACACTTGGCATGTTTTTTGTGGCAAATGAGGATAAAAAAATGTTGTCGTATTATATTCCGGTAAGTACAGAATACTTTTATGTAGGTTATATAAGTACCTAGTAGACTAGTAGCTGATATATATGGTATACGTATCAGTTAATGTTTTTGCGTTCTTATGATTCCAAAGTCAAGGTTGATTAAACTTCGTTTGATTCCATGCAGTCATTAGGTCCAGCCCCACGATGGTGTTCATTCTTAGACAATCTCACTGAAGAATTGGAGGAATCTGATGTTCTAGCCGTATATGATGATTACAAATTTGTTAATGAGAGAGAGCTGGCAGACATTGGATTATCCCATCTGGTTGGGACGAATTTACTTCGAGCGTATATGCATGGTTATTTCATGGACATGCGACTGTACAGAAAAGCCAAGGCCCTTGTACAACCGTTCCAATTCGACGATTTCAAAAAGAAAAAGATTCGTGAAAAGCTTCAAGAAGAACGAACTAGCCGTTTGAAGCTCAATGTACGGCAGGACATTGTTTTATTAAAATAGTGTGTCTGAAATGTTATTGTGAACGAAAATTTAATTGTTTATTTTGATTTACATGTAGACACTACCACATGTTAATCGAGATTTGGCTGTAAAACTAATGAGCCAACCTGCTAAAAAGTACGGCACTTTAGTCGAAGACGATCGTTTTAAGAAGATGTTTGAAAATCCAGATTTTGAAATAGACAAAAACGCAGATGAGTTCAGGTAAACCTAGACTTACCTACTTTGAATATGAAATGGCGTTGTTCCGAAAGAGGAAAGGAATTTTAAGAAGAATATACTTTTTTTGAAAGGTTGTTGAATCCAGTGATTTCGAAACTTGACAAGAAGAAGACCAAGAAAATGGAATCCATGTTTGAACAGGTTGATCAGGATGAGGAGATGGAAGGCAAAGGAAGTTCGGATGATGATGAAAGTTCTTCAGATGACGATCGAGAATGGGTCAAAGAAGTTCGAGAGGAGCGTAGAAAAATTAGAAATGAACAGAGGTATCGCCAAACGGAAGAAAATCAAGTATCTCAACAGCCGAAATTTTATGAAATCAAAGGGGGTGAAGATTTTAAGTCCTTCAATCTTAATCCCAATGACAAACCTAAGAGCTCAAGGTATGCTAAGTTTGGACTGTTACATCTGTAGCCCATGTGTCTTAAGGATTAAATAAAAATACATTTTTGTATTTGAACATAGGATCAGTTTAGGTGAAAGGCTGGTGCACGAAGACGATGCTGCTAAAATTACTAGAGGACCCTTAGGGAATCGCGAAATGTCCTTTCAGTTAAAGACGGTAAACGAATAAGGAGAAATGCATGAGGATAATGATTATTGTTTGATTGTTTCAAAATAGTCTCATTCCCCAAATTTTTGTATTATAGAAGAAAAAGGAAAGTTTCAGAGAGCAAGCGGAGAAGCACCACTAAAGAGCGAAGACAAATTCGACGATCAGCCGGAGGGCTGAAGAATAAACGGCAAGCATGGAGAAAGTAAAGGATTCACTAAAATTGCTGAATGTTGGAAACCGACTTTGGAAGGATTGAAGCACGAGTTTACTACCATGATTTACTATATAGTTTTAGACGGTTAAGGTATGCAGTGTTAATGTTGCGTATTATATCTGCAATCCGCAAACAATTTGCTAGGTTTGGAATTTGGAATAAATCCATTTGTATTAAAATTACTTAAAATGACGAACAAATAGCAATCAAGTGATTTCTAACTAAGCCTTATCGACTATTGATAATTATGCGGATAATATTTGGTAATAGTAATAATGTGCCTGCGCAGAAAGCATAACGATATATTGCATGATTGCACGCATGGTGAGTGTGTGAATAGCGAGCGTGTAATACATGCAATGCAATGCAATGCACTCGTGTGTATCTTCATCTTATGTTCATCTTTCATCTCATATAGCAAACGTACGGGGGAACGGGAAATACACACAGCCAAAACCAAATAAATATACATCATATGTTGAAAAAGATTATGAGTAAAAACACTCGTTTTTACTCATTTCATTTGTGCGATTCTCTTAACAAATTAAGTAATTTTTTTAGAAATATGGCGTTTAGATCAGCGTTAAGCAGACTTCCTGGATTAAGCAAAAGTTTCCGGAGTGTTTGCAATGCCCGACCAATGGTTAGTACAACTGGCGTGTTGACCTCCGGTTCCAAGGATGTTCCGACACATACTGGACAGGTGATCAATACATGTTTACAATTAACTAGACTAGACGATTCTTCTGGCATCAGTGGCATTTATGTGAGGATCTCTTTGTATACATCTTTCTTAATATCAATTTGCAAAATATTAGCAATTTGAGGAGGATGACTACCGCCTGGTACGTTTCACTGATAAGCCTAAACAGGTTAATGAAAGATTTGCAATCGACCTAATCGATGAAGTTCCACCGGAAGAGAAAAAGAGTAGAGTTGTTTGGTGTGATGGCGGCGGTGGACCAACCGGACACCCTCGTGTTTACATTAACTTGGTTAGTCAATCAAGATTTGCACACTTGTCTGTACCAACCAAAAAATTAATCAATATTAACACAAATCGCCACCCGAATGACTTTCAAACAACGATCAGTTAAGTCATTTCCATTCTAACTAACTAAACTATATTTCAATGACTTTATAGGATCAACCTGGAAATCATGCGTGCGGATATTGTGGATTAAGGTTTTACAAAAAGCACGAGCACCACTAGCAAATCGAATTTTCGCTACGTAATTCAACGTTATATATGAATGTAAGAGTAATATTGAATGTAGAAATGGAATGTAAAAAATTTATGTAAGTACCTACACGTCTTTAAAAGGATTATGTATGTGGTCTGTCGCGTAAAATAGCAAATTAAAACCTAGTGAATTATACTGATAAAATGCAGAATGCTAGTTTCTCTTGCGGAGTAGTCAGTGTACCACGAACATGAGTCTTAGGACTTTAGGAGGTTCTTACTAACTATAAAATTGTTTCTAGAAATTAATTCATTCTTTAATTGCATCCCTCTGCTGATGCTCTCTGAATAGCCAATAAGGCAATAAGTAGACAAGAGTAAACCTGAATTGAAGTAGTATTATTTTGCAGGAACAGATATAGCTCAACAATCAAATAGGATTTGACAAGAGCAGGTGCTAAGTGCTAACGTCCTCGGTCGTTGTTTGACATATTATACAATTCATCATGCCACATGCCATCATTCCATGCAGAGTTTTCACATTTACATTAGCAGCATGAACTCGCAGTTGTCAATTCCATAAAACGGGCGGTCACAGAAGACGCGATTCTTCCAAGACCCAAGGGTGCTGGGTGCCCCTAGCCTCCATGCCTTAAATTTATAACCTTTTAATGATTATTGTCGAACGTGTCATCAATCATCATACTAAGATTAATGTTTGACCACCCGTATTCTTGTGGTAGAAACATTCAAACTATAAACAGTGCTAGTAATGCCAGAATACATTTCTTTATGGGATGCGAGAAATTTGTTGAGAATTGTGATTGTGATGAGAGTTGAACCCGAGCCTCAACTAAGGCAATAATAGCTCAATGAAAGCAATCCATTAAATTTTTATACAAGAAGTTTTAGGCACGCAAACCGAAGTTTTAGGAAATAGACAGAAGCCCCATTGCCCCATTGCCCAATGTACCTGCACAAAGTAGCCTAATAACAATAACTTAGCATGCCATGCAGTATTTGTCATTACCTGGAATGGAAATGAGGTTTTTTGTTTTACATTCATTATAGGTAGTTACCCTGTTTTTATCACTACTAGTATACATATTTCTTCAACTGGTAGGATGCCTCATATTTCCAGTTTGATGGAAGATAATCATGTCATGCATGTCACTTATATAGCAAATATCCCATCATTCGATACTTCACTAAACCTATTAATTCGTTCTTGGATTTAATGAGCTGAGGGATATGGCATGCGTTTTGAAACCGCAAATCAGGAATACAGGTATGACAAGATTGCTAAGTCGAATGGCAATTACAATTATGATTATTATTATTTACATTACCAATATTACTATGCATCGCGCATCGTGCTGAAACACATTTAACCTGTTAAAGGCTTCATAGGTTTTTGCCTTTCATTGCTACAAGCCAAATAAAAAAGAACTGAATAAAAGAACCGAAAATAGCACGCTGTGGGAACAGTCGGAAGCTGAATATTCCATTATTCTATAAATGCCAAAAATGATGGTGTTGTATTCGTTTGCCACGATTTCAAGCGTTCAGTCTACTGTCGGAAATGTGACATCCATGTTACCAATTCCGCTTTTTTTGTGATTTCTTCTCCTGACTGTTTTGTGAATTTGTGGCATAATCGAGGAACTACTTATATATAGTATTTGTCCCAAATGGCAAAACTTGAAGACCTTTTCACAGCGTCTATGAAGCAACCTCGGCGGTTGTTGGACCTGTCAAAAGTAAAAATTTTCAACGATGCCGACTTTTTCAAGTACATGGACAGAGTTCCAGAACTCAAACTGCATCCAGAACGTGTGAGTTTTTGCGTACTTGCATAATTATAAAAAAATACATATATTAAGTGTTCAAATTCTTTCTTGATTAAAAAAATTATTAACAGAGCGTAGATCTGCCTTAACTTTCGCCTTTCATCTAAAACGTTGTAAAAACCATTTGCACAGGTAAATATTGACGATGTTCAAATCATTACCGACCTCAGTTTCACACCACCAGGGGCTAGCTCGTCTGCATCTACTAGCAATAGCGGTGCTTCGACCACAACTAAACCTAAGAAATACATTTACGAAGATCCCTTACCGTTGAGCATGCGATCAACCAGATTGGAAGACTTGTGGGCATTGGACATTCACTGGAAAATGTTAACAAGCGATCGACCTCCGAATAAATTAGAAGAAGGGATTTTCGAACGATTGGTTGAGCTTGGTAGATTTGCATTGGCAGCAAGGAAGCTCGAACAAGTTGCGCTGAAGGCAATTATGAGTTCCATCATTGGCACACCAGCAACTACTTACCTGGTAGCTTTGGGATTTATTACAACCAGGTCGAAACGGGGTGCTGTTGAGACCCGTCTTAAAATTTGCAAAAACTGCGCATTGGAGTTGTGTTCTGGAGCATTCTGTAAGGTGTTTCATTATGACAGCTATACCAGAATGTTAATGGATAAGGACGAGTTGGAAAATCAAGAAAAAGAGGAAATGGCTTTCTTGAAAGAGGTATCCAAATCAGGAGCAGACGGGTCCGCTGTTCCTTCATCCTCAGCGGCAGCTCCAGCTACGGCGAAAAGGGAAAATAAAAAGAAAGCGCAGGCTGAGCGAGCTAATAAGCAAGGGAGAAAGTTAAAATTGCAACTCCGGAGGACGAAAAGGAAAAAGAAGAGAAAAACAAAAGAAAACTTGGAACCTGTTTCCGCTCCTGATGACTGATTCTGATTAGTGGTTCCAATTTTTTTAGAGACTGTGCTTTGCTTCCATATAATTTCACGAAAATAAAATACAATGAGTTTTTTGTTTCTGCTAGGCTAGTTACTAAATTACGCACATACACATATTCCGTAAATTCGCCCGTTTATCCGTACCTGTACGTGTATATGATGGGTTATTATATAACTACAAAAGTTTCCGCATTGTAGTAGGTAAAGATGCATACGTCAAGGGTTATATGTGGAGTGATTGATTGAAAAACATCCTTTGACATTTCATGCTAGTTCACAAATTTTGGTTCTTCTACTGGATTCTCAGGCTTCTCAGTCAGACGGAGGAGCCTGGTACAATGAATTATAAAAATCCAAGCTTACATACTATTATTAGCACATAATACATTTTTGTTCCGCTACTTTTTTGCTTATTTCAACTTTCAACTGATAGCTCTTTCTTGTTAAACTGATTCAACAGCGCATCGTGTAAGACAACACAATACCTTTTGTTCCCACGCGTTTTGATTTATGTTATTTCAATAATGACAATAAGCCTTTCATTTTTTACTTTCTCCTAACACTGCTTTCTCTAGGCGGCTTTCTTATAAGAATAAAAGCAATACATACTTCACTAGTATTACATGTGCACTTATTTCCTCCCCAGAAGTTGTGTAATGAATAAATTACCTGTACCCAGGCTTGTACTACTCCTCAATATTAGATAATTCTGCTGGAACTGGAATACCTGAGGTTGATAATGGCTTAGGGACGTTAAGCGCAGGTTGCAATTTTCTCTATTTTCACAGAGTGGGTGTGTACATCGCATCATGCAGTAATGTCAGCACGTGGAAAATGCTGACTATATGTTTATATAGTTTTGCAATAAATGTAATGTAATGGCGTGGTGTGATGATGACTAGTGACTAATGATTTCTGTCTTGTTGTGACCTGATGTTTTTATTTGCGCAGACAAATACCCAGGTTTATTGGCACATTCCTCAAACCTATGAAGGTCTGGCAGTATCAAATGAAGTACCCTAATTGTAGGTTCACAACCGTCACTAGTCGACATAATGACAAATGATAATGATAGCTTCCATTCCATTTATTACCTTTCCTTGTCCTGTCATGTCGGACGGAGTCAATAATATAAAATCTCACGCCAGCAGAATTTTTTGGAATATAATAGGTAGATGCTTTGTGAACACGGCTGCCTTCAACTCGCACGGCTTTTCTTTATCGATGCTGCTGCGTTTTATTTGTTCAATAACAACTTTTAACGAAATTGGAACTCAAGCGTACCTCAGTCAGTTGCCATTTCTGACAACTGGAAGAATACTGCCTATAATATGTAGCACCCTTCTATCTTCTATTATTCGTTGCAGCAAAGGTAGAATAGTATGTAGGTATCTTGAATCATGTCAATTTGGAACATATGCATGTATTTTTAGCACTTTTCCTGTACATCATAAAAATGATCCAGGAGATAGCCTACACTACCTCCAAATGAACTGACATGAAATTCAAGATACTAACTCGAATTAGATAGATCCCGTCCCTAAATCCTATAGTAGAAGGAAAGAAGCAATTTTAGGTAGTTTGCGTTTTCCGAAATGAGATTTTACAATGCACAAGCACAAAACAGGAGCAAGATTGTGTATCGGTATTACAATATTAGGAAGGATATTATAGGCAAATCATTTGTCGTGCGAAATGATATTATGTTGGGTTTTGGGTCTAGCGTTCGTTTGCCGTTTTACAACAGCACAACCTGCAATTTGGCTACGCTCTCCATTTTTGCGCATTGTTTAATACATGTGTTCCAGTTTATAGCAATAATGCTGGGTCGGATCAGTTTTTGTGAGTATAACATGATTGCAGTGAAAGTGAAAATAAGTATGTATTTAGAAGAAAGTAAATAAAGAAAGTTTGACATGAATCATTATGTAGTATTTTACCATTGGCACACGGAATTCAATCTTTCACTCCTGCCAACATGCAATCACGTCTTGGCTTGCAGTTGCAGAAGGAATAGTGAAGTAATGGCTAGTTAAAAGAAGTGACGCGTCGGTCTGCTTGGTAGTTTGTTAGTGCGCTCTGAACCGTTTATCTGCTCTGCAAAGAGGCTAAAATTAAATCTTAAGCATGACTGTTTAGGATATTTGCAATACAGACCTCCTTTATTCACAACACAAGGTTGTCACATACTTGTCATACTTTCTGTACATTCTACACAAGTACTAGTTTACACAAAATTCTATAATTCCGCAATTTTACTCGTAAGAAAGGAACCTGTGAAATCAGTAAAATTAAAATATAATTGGTTAGATACCGGACTGGCACGAAAATCACGAATTACGTCTGCGAAACTATATATAGCTACACACAATTGAATGGCTCTTAAACTAGATGATTTGCTTAGTAAAAAGAAAGATCCTCATCAAATCCTTGACTTATCAAAAGTACGTATTAGAAACCGTGAAGAGTTTGAAAAATATTTTGATAAAATTCCAGAGTACAAGATTCGTCCAGAAAAGGTATGTTAATATCTGTTAGACTATTTGTCATATTTGTCAGTTTTTGCTCGATTTTCTTTTTCCGTGTGTATCATATAATTATGTTGATATTTAGGTTCGACAAGAAGATATCAGAATAAGAGACACGGATTTCTCCTTCCGCTTTAGTAAAAAGGAAGCAAAATACAACTCAAAGCACACCTTTTCGTACGGTGATCCAGTTCCTGTTAGCATGAAAACGGTTCGTTTGGAAGATCTAGCAGCAGTGGATATTTCGTGGCGAATGTTAACAATGCTGAGACCTAAAAATCGACTCGAAGAAGAAATTTTCAGCCGTTTAGTGGAACTGGGAAAACTGAGATTAGCAACCCGAAAGCTGGAGGCGAAACAATTGGAAGCTGCTACCAGCGGTGCTCCAGGATCTCAAAGTAATGCAATAATGGCCAGTATGGGAATCATTATCATGAAAACAAAACGCGGAGGGACGGAAACCCGAATAAAAACATGCAAAGAATGTGGGGATGAGCTCTGTACAGGAGCTTACTGCAAAGAGTTTCCCTACGAGTCGTACACCCGTATGCTATTAGATAAAGATGAGCTGGAGCGACAGGAGGCTGAGGAGTCTGGTTTAGGAGGTTCGGGAAGTAGGCGAGGATCAAAAAATAAATCTGGAAATCAAAAACAAACACCAGCACAAACAAAGGTAAAAGCTGGTTCTGGGACTAAATTGAAAGGCACAAAACTCAAACGGAAAAAGAAAAAGGGGAAGAAAGCCAAGGCCAAAAAGGGATCCAGTGAAAGTAATTCTGAAGATGAATGAGTGAAAGTTTTCATTAAACTATGAAAATGGACACTTGAACACTAATTGTAAATGTAAATGACAAGGTGCTAGTAGTTCAGGTATATATGAAAAAGATTCATTATTAACGTACCTTATGATGTTTATCTAGTTTTTGAAATCTATACAATTCATATTCTACTTATTACTTACACCTTTTACCTGTTAATAAAATACGCGGTTACATAAAAACCCACCATGTTTGGCGTGAACCATCCGAGCATCTTTATTATAGTAATCACTACCATTGCTGTAATTGAAATAAAAAGCTAGAATGAAAATCGTCTCAACAAAAAACAACCTGTATGTACCAGGTGAAAGTTAGAGGTGAGTAAACCAAATACGAACACGTTTTGCAGAATATTTAGTTAACGGGCTATCATAATATTGAGGAGGGAGCAGCAATTACATCAATTAACTAACATGTCACCTCATTCCGTTGATGTTAGTTTTAAATATCATTTGATAAACTTTCACCATCACACACTTCCACCCTACCACTCTTCATAAAATTGCATTTTTTAGCAAACTTCTGACAGAAATTTTTTCCAGAAATTTACAGAAACTGCATCCACAGATACTAACAGCAAGCACGCCATATACGTAATATACCCCACGTAAACGGCAACGTGCTCGCGGGAGAGAGCATTTTGTGAGGAATGTGTACACTTGTTTATAAAGTTGTGTTCATGCACACATTTTTACACACATGTATCATGAATTTCACATTGTCAAGCTTGTGTGTGCGCAAAATATTATTATAGTGGTCGATGGGCAGAATTTTCAGAAAATAAGCGTTAGGTAATTGTTTTTTTTTGGGTTGTATAGGAATCGTGAGCAGTTTATTAAAATCCAAATATATAGTAAAGTTTCAAACACGCGTTTACCAATCCCGTGTATTTCATTATGGAGAGTGGCACAGGCGACAATTTAAGCGAAAGGCCAGCTATCACTGGGCATCGTCAGCTTTTTAAGCAAGGTGCAGAAGCCAGACTGTATACGGGAGACAGTTTGGGGAGGAAATCAGTTATCAAGGAGCGATTTAGTAAGAAATATAGACATCCGCAATTAGATGAGCGACTAACTAAGGAGAGGATGCGGGCTGAACTCAAGGGGATTTTGAGATGTAAAAGTATTGGTAAGAATGACTTTTGAATTTGATGAAGAAATGTAAAAATTATAAACGCAAAGTTAAAGTTGAAATGAAATGAGAAGTTGTCGAAAATGACGTGGAGAGTGGAGACAGTTAATTGTCATTTGACGCCGCTGCAATTTGCTTTGACGCCGTATATTTTAAAGATACTTGGGCTGGTTAGGTCTCTAAATATAATGCTTTTGTTTGAAACCATTAGGAATATGGACTCCAGCCGTGTATTTTGTCGAATCCAAGTCCAATACCATTCACATGGAAGAATTGGAGGGAGTTGATACTGTGAATATTTCAATTGGGAAACTGTTACAGGTATGCGGAATCATCTTATGACTTATTTTTAAGCATGTCTTGTTTACGCATGTTTTGAAACATCGAATTAACCAGGGTTCCGGAGGCTCTGCAGATCCACAATGCACCAAGAAACTAAATCAGTTGGCGCAACAAATTGGAATCACAGTTGGGAAAATGCACGGTGCCGGGATAATTCATGGAGACTTAACAACTTCCAACATTTTGGTGGATAGTTCTACGCTAGAAAGCGAGTCAAGTACTCCTAGATTAGCTTTAATCGATTTTGGACTAAGCCATATGGACGATTCTGCGGAAGACAAAGGGGTGGATTTGTATGTTTTGGAGAGAGCCTTAACAAGCACATTTTCCAATATTCCGTGGTTTTTTGACATAATACTAGATAGTTATCGTACGGAGTATTGTAATGGTGGGGATGAGGTAAACCGGAAGTTAGATGAAATTCGTCTTCGTGGTAGAAAGCGTACCATGGTTGGATAAAATTCGTCCTAAGTCGGAGTTAATTGATAATTTATATAATTTGTATTATTGTTGATATATTATATGTAAAATATAGATTGGAAATATGCCCAAACTCCCAACTAAACAGTTCTTTGAAGTTTATTATTTACGTCGCACAGCGCACAGTTTGACATAAAAATAAAAAGTAATTTGCCTCAATCTGTGATGGTCATTTTACAGTCTTGAAGGTTGACCTCCTAAAAGAATTGAGAATTGGAAAAGTTCATTTGTATTCTTTTTTCCTAATTTTTCCTGGGAATGTCATTGTGAGTGGTCTATAGCTGTGATTTATGATTTACCTGCAGCAACAAAAGTTTCTCCTGTTATATATGAGGCATCATCACTGACCAAGAATGAAACAAGTCCTGCTATTTCGTCTGATTCTCCAACTCGTCCCAGTGGAACTATTTCCATCATCTTGTCATGAATTTCTGGAGACTGAGTTAGCTGCGTCGGCCAGCAAGTTTCCAAATAAAATAAGTTTGAAGTGCAACCTATTTTCTTTTCTTTGATTTTTAAAATAATTTTTGTTTGTTTTACGTTACCGCTGAGCTAAACTTCGTTCTTATAACTCCTGGTGCCACGCAGTTAACCCGAATATTCTGGGGTCCCAACTCTTGAGCCATCACTTTTGTTAAACCTAACAAGGCAGTTTTACTAACAGAGTAAGGTCCCAAAACCTAGACGAAGCGACACATTTCAATTCAGCATTGACAACCGCATCATGTTTAAACAGAATCAATGAAGACTACATACCGCAAATGGCTGAAAACCTGCGATTGATGACACGTAAACAATATTGCTGCCTTTACGTTTTTCAAGATGAGGAAGCATTTCTTTGGTCAATAAAAACGCAGCCTTAACATTGATTTCAAATATTTTGTCCCAAGCATCTTCAGAGCACTGAAAGTGAAAATGGCATCTATTAATTCTACGCATTTGTAGTTTCTTAGCATATAACATAATTATGTCAGGAAATTAAATTGCTTGGCTTAAATTTAATTACATCTAATGCGGATCCCATGTGGGGATTCGTGGCAGCATTCGACACCAGCATATCTATGCCACCAAAGTTTTGAATCGTTGTATCGATAAGCTTAGCACGGTCTGCTTGATTTCCCACATGACAAACAACACCTTTCACACGATCCTGCGGAAGTCCACTTTTGTGAAGACTTTCTAGCGCTTTCTGGACATTTTTCTCCTTCCGGCTACTAATCATGACCTTTGCACCATCATTTGCTAAGCGTTTAGCGATAGCTAAACCAATTCTGTTTTTGTAAAAATGATACTCATTAGGTATATATCATTCAGAATGATCACGGTAGTTGTGAAACAGTATGTTGAACCTACCCGTCTGTCGAAGCTGTTACAATGGCCACTCTGTCTGTAAGGTCACGAGGGGATCTGGAAGCCATATTTCTGACTAATGACAGAGTATTTCCACTTGTTTGACAAAATCGTTGCAAAGTGTTACGAATCATTTTTTGTTCTCCTAACGTCAACTAGGCTCGGCCCGATCGATGTGCTTGTTTTACCCTTCGCCTATAGCTAAGAAGATGCTAATTAAGTTCAACCGAAAGACAAGCGGAATATAGATAGACAGAATAGAATTACTCAACGCTGTGCGGCTCAAATTGATCTCGATCTCAATATCAGAACATGGAAGGAATCAGCAACTGCAAAACAAATCACCAAACCAATCAGCATTAAAATAAGACTTTTATAAGAAAATTGACGATATACGTGTATATCCCGAATATAGGGTTATTATATGAATGCTATGCAGCCAAAAGCCATGAACGGAGAGGTCCACTAGTTTCTAATATCATTATCAAATTCACAATTCTCCAATCATAATCATAACATTGAATACATGCATTAATACATTCATGTATTGACATTAATATGCTATCTGAAGTTCTACTGCCGGGATATGATTCTTCTGACTCTTCTGACGCTGGTATAAGTGGTGGTTAATACATTTTGATTTTGATATTCTGTTTGTGTGGAGAAATCCTTAATTTGCTGATTGCAATTCGCAAAGTGCTTAAACTTTCTGATGAACATGTTCGCATTAACATCATCTACCAAAACACCCACATCACATTATATTATCAGGCGCACGCCTATATGCATCATTTAAGTACCTATATCATCATGTTGCAAACTACCACACTTATAAATATACCATGTCATAAACACCGTCAACCGTAATAATATTGCTTCATACGATACAAGAAATTCGGCAGACCAATATAACCTCATTTCCAATTCTGTCAAATTCTTGTTTTTCGCCTCGTCTTTTTTCCCGTTTCGAAGGTCGGCCGATTCATATGAAAAATCTTTGGCGTATGATTATATATATGAACCAGAAACCAGAGTCGACTGATCATAACAGAATCACATGATATCACCAAAAATTAATGTATGCGATGTGATTAACATGGGAAATGCATGAAATGAAACATGCAATTTACTAAAGTGCAAGTACTTAACCTGATGATGCTGAATATGCCGACATTGCTGAATGCTGACTATTAATGATCATGTGGGTGGATGCAAGTCAGTGTCAGAATTAGAATTTAGACAGTTTGACTTGGAGTATTTATTGATACTCCCAATCCCAATCAGATTTTTAGAATATTCATACAGTATCAAAAAATACAGATAAGTGAGATACCTTTGTGTCTGTTCGTTCGTGTAAACTTCGCCAGTGGCAGGTGTATATATGTATATAGCCGAACAAACACAAATCAAAGGATTAGGATTACACGCAGACTTCAAGACACAGATGTTGCAGAGGAGGAGCGTTAAGTATGGAACTCGACGTGTGGATTCACATTTTTGCACACTCACAATCAGACCAAAATGTAGTGTACAGTACGTTGTATATATGTATTTCAATATTTTAACGCCTTGCACCAATGCCAATATAAAAGCTGCAATAAGCCTCCTAAAGCGTTTAATACGAAACACCTTGATACACATACATATAAAGAAAAGTACACGTATGTAATGTAACCTGAAGCAAAAGAGGCTTTCATTTCACTTCACTCACACTCATCCATATACTCAATCGAATACAGAAAAAAAATCCAACCCTTTTACTTTTTTCCTCACAAGTCGCACAAGTGGATAGTGGATGTGTGCAATTGGGTTGTGTTGTGTTACTCATGTACATGTAATGTGTGCTCATTCATGTATTTGTGGAACTGCAAGTGTCTGCCGTCGTGTGTGTCTAGTAAGTATAACGTAATACTTTAAGCCCTAATATTTGGTGCAGTGTCAGTATTTCACAGTGTGAAGAAGCTAAGCATCTGTTTTCTGCGCTACTATATTTTGCTGTAATATAGATATTTAGATATTAAATACAATCTGGATAATTTATTAGCCTAATCAACCTAATATTATTCTATATACCTGCGTGCGTACGACATATTATACAGCTGGGTCCTACTACGAGCAAATGTGTGTATAATTTAGCAGAGATTATATATTATTATTGGATGATGGGGAGATACATGACGATCCCGATTGACACGTTCCACACAGTCAAATAAGCATATTGAGCGTATATCATCATCATGAAGTCATGATGTAACCATAAATAATATGTATGCCTTGTCGTATCTTACGGATTCCAACCAAGTATTAGTATTTGCTGCAAAAAATTATTAAAAGAAAAGTTAAAAGGCAACTGTGTTTTGCTCCAATTAGTCCAATACTCCAATTATTGCTATATATATGTATCGTATCACATGTATTGTATGCAGTTATGCAGTAGTGGACGAAAGGTGAGAGGTAGAAAAGTTTTTACAATTTACAACCCATATCATCATCAACCAAAAACAAGCAACCCTCCTTCATTCTTGTCCTTCCTCCTGAGACGTGCCAGATTGCCGAATTGTTAAACTTTGTGAAAGTGTGTCTATCCTCGGGCGGGCAGTGCACAACATTGGGAAAAAGTACATAGCGATTTTTTAAAACTGTATTATTAGTTATTTCATTAAAAAGTGCCTTTACATTACAAATAAGTGGATGGAACATTTAGAACGGCACACGGCCCTGGGAGCTGTTTGAAATGAAATTGCTTAGAAAAGCTTCAGATTATGTAATGGTGCTCACAGCTGATGTAGTTCAGTCAAAGTATGTAATGCCAACCATCAGCTGGGATTAGTTAGCCCTCCACTCCACTCCACAGCAGTTGACTAACTAGCTGTATATTAATATGTAGTTCGTCCCAGTCCCATCGTCACTTCTCGTTCGTTTCGTATTACTATTAATTAAGTTAAGATTCATGTTATGTGTGGCAGTGAGTGATTAGTCTGGTTTTGGTTTATATATTTTTAACAGGAGTACATACAACAGTACAGCTAATAATAAGTCAGCTGGCCAACCGCCAACCACCAACACCAACCGATTTCAGTTGACAGTGACAGTACGAGACCGAGTGTGGGTACAAAAAATGTAGCAGAGACCTATAAAATGTTGCAAGTAGTTTCAATTTCAATACGCAGTGTGTGTGTGATAGATTGTCTCCGGTACTAATTAAGCAAATCCTACTAGCAGCAGATAATTAATAATGAATGATATGGAACATGGAAACTTTTCATGGAAAGTGGACGTTGTAGCACGGTTTTCTATATGGCTTGTCACTTGATAGGCCGTATTCTCGAGCAGTTTTAAAAACAACATTCATTTATGACGATGGTCAGCGGAGTTTTATCAACTAAAGAGATGTTCATTATACGAGCGTTGGAAAAGATCTTAAGTGACCGCGAAATCAAGCGGTCACATCATTCGCAGCTAAAAAGGGCTTGCGAAGCTGCTTTAGGTAACCGGCAAACTTTCAAGTGGTTGATATGTAATTTTAATGCGCGACGTTATTACAAGAATTAGATTGAATCCTGTTTTAATTTCAGAGGACATCAAGTTGGCTTTACAAGCAATTCAAGCAGCATCGGCGACGGCAGATCAGGAAGCAGTTAGTGACAATGTTTCCGCAGCCCTTCCACTTCCAAAGTCGGAAACGTCCGTACCAATTGACTCCGAGAAGTATTTTGTTCCGTTTGAGCTTGCATGCCAAAGCAAAACACCTAGGATAGTTGTTACAGCCTTAGATTGTCTTCAGGTAAAATTGAATATTGAACGTAATGTTACGGCTACTTTTGCTTTCGAATTCTTCAATCAATCAATTCAAAGGTTTATGCTATATATATTTTATTTTATTACAGAAATTGATAGCATATGGCCACCTTACTGGAAATTGCCCGGACTCTACGACACCAAACAGGAAACTTATAGATCGAATAGTTGAAACCGTATGTGGTTGTTTCATTGGTCCTACCACTGATGAAGGTGTACAACTACAAATCATTAAGGTATGTAAAGTGGAACGTCATTTGAACAAAATATTAATCCTCCTTTCAACTTTTAAGAAGCAATAGAAATATAACCTTCCACTCATTAACTTCATAGGCCCTGCTGACGGTAGTTACGTCGCAGCATGTTGAAATTCATGAGGGAACTGTACTTTTGACAGTTCGAACCTGCTACAATATATACCTAGCAAGTAAAAACTTAATAAATCAAACAACAGCCAGAGCGACCCTAACGCAGATGCTTAACGTGATTTTTTCTCGTATGGAAAACCAGCATGCTCTTAGTCGTCATTCAGTCAGTGACATTAGCGTTGGTAGTTCGAATTACATTTGCAAGGAGCCTGGTAGCCAAGAAGATTGTAACGGAAATGTAAGTGGTGTTCCCTCCGAAAAAGAAAGTGACAATGATATTGCGCAACCTGTTGAAAATGTGACTCCTAGTNTAATGAAAATGTTCCGGACAATAGTGAACCAAATGCTTCCGAAGTTCATACTAGTGAACCTGCGACTACATTAAATGATGCTCATGAAGTTATACACGAAAATGATGTTGCAAACTTAAACACGTCTAGTGATGGCGCAACAGAAATAGTGAACAGTTCTGACGATCATCCTACTGAAGAGGAACCTGAGGTGAATTCTGTGAACAATGTTGAAGATAAATTAGCAACAGTTGAACCACCGGCATTGGTAAATGGTAGTGGCAGTGGTAATGAAAACCATGATGTTCGAGAAGAAGATGAAAATCATCAGAACGTGGAAGTATTGGAAGGAGAAAATGGCAAGTCTAGCTCCCAAGGGTCATTTCCTGAAACACAACTCCAGGAGCCATCGCCCCACGAAATCGCGGAAAATTTATTGGAAGATTTGTTGGACAAAATGGGTAATGCTTATTTAGTAGTGATGAGTATAAAGAATAACGATTTTATTTTATATAATGATTAGTTAATCAAATTGAAATCGATCGAATATGTTATAACGTCTAATTTATATTTGCTGGTAGATGAGTCTTCTCAGCAACCGAGAAAATCTGATTCTCCTACTCCCTCCGCTATATCGGAAGACTTAGCACAAACTACCAATATGTGATCGAATATGTTATAACGTCTAATTTATATTTGCTGGTAGATGAGTCTTCTCAGCAACCGAGAAAATCTGATTCTCCTACTCCCTCCGCTATATCGGAAGACTTAACACAAACTACCAATATGGCCTCATCTCCAACCACACCTACAATAACAAGAGTGCCTTCGCAGGTATCATTTTTATGCTATTAGCAAGACAAGACAATTTAACAATTCCAATTCTGCGAAATCAAAGAAATAATTTTATCCTATTTACTTTATACGTGGCTATCCAGTATTTGCGAATAATGTTGGATGTAAAGGTGAAGATCTTTTACTTTATCGCACATTCTTGCACAATCAAATATAATGTCATCACAGTCTCGTATGCCGTAGTATCTGTGATGTACACTGCATGCTCAGCTTCAACATTCCTCCTTAATTCCTTTCACCATACCACTTTGATTAACTAGCTAATCAAAACTAGCAAAATCATTAGAATTGTGTTGTACCTTGTTCTGTAATCAATTTTATAAGGAAGTGAGATATAATAGTTTAGAAAATTGTGGTTTAACTTTGACAATCCGTCAGTATCATTATTAAACGAGGTTTCAAGACCAAAAGAAAGGATAAACCATCTATGTCTTTAGTAACACTAATTGTAAATGAGTAAACTTTGCTTGTACCTGTATTGAATTGATACATAATTTGTTTCTGCAGGAGAGTATGGATGCGTCGGCTGACAATGACAGTGCCTCGGCTCACTTCGTACACATACTACAGAAAGATGCATTTCTCGTGTTTCGAGCTTTATGTAAACTCTCAATGAAACCTTTGCCGGAAGGCGCCCCAGATCCAAAGTATGTACAGAATTTGATGTTACTTGCTGTTGGAGACATACCTTATAAATCTAATTGAATTTTTTTATAGATCTCATGAGCTGCGGTCCAAAATTTTGTCCCTGCAATTATTGTTATCCATTGTGCAGAATGCTGGCGAAGTCTTCAAGTCAAATCCGGTGTTCATTACTGCTATTAGACAGTATTTATGTGTAGCGTTATCAAAGAACGGAGTATCATCTGTTCCAGAAGTCTTTCAATTGGCTTTAGCGATTTTTTTGGCATTACTTGCCAATTTTAAAACACACTTAAAAATGCAAATTGAGGTACTTGGGTTCACGTATTGTTAAAATATTTACTCATCACGGGTCAAATTGCCACGGTTGTTTGAATCGTACTTGTTTTGATATTGGTTTTAGGTTTTCTTTAAGGAAATTCTTTTACCATTGGTGGAAGCACCAGGGTCGTCTTTTGAACATAAGTGGCTTGCCGTTCAAGCTTTGACGAGAATATGCGGTGACGCTCAATGCATTGTTGATTTATATGTTAATTACGACTGTGACTTGTCCGCTGCTAATATTTTTGAACGTCTGGTCAACGATTTGAGCAAAATTGCTCAAGGAAGGCAAGGAATAGACTTGGTAGGAAGCAATGCTATCCAAGAGAAAGCTATGAGAGTGAAAGGTATCGAAGGGCTAGTTGCGATACTCCAGTGTATGGTGGAATGGAGCCAATCACTTTATGTCAGCACAAATAGTCAGTCAAATCTAGGTACCAACAATATCAAAATTTTA
>JAANSN010001898.1:0-28480 GCA_036850665.1 Dicranocentrus wangi | reverse complement strand
CATCATCATTTGAAAATCATGTATCAGCTCCTCTTCAATAATGCTCTTATCTCATTTGCATTTTATCGAGATAAGAGAAAGGTTGAGTTGTAAAACGAAAACATACGGCTCCGAATTTAGGCCTTACCAAAAATGAATACTGGATTGAGGTAACCACTGAGACTGGGTCTCCCTCCAGCTTGCCGTAAATAATTTAGGGTAGGCTAACTCGCCGACGAATAAAATCCGCTTGGCCACTACAAAAGCAAAATTTGGATATGGCAATAATTTCTTGTTTTGAGAAATGTACAACTCTGGTGGTGATGTTTAATTTTTCCTTTTGTCGCGTCTATTCGTTAGACCTTCTCATAATTGAAGACTAATAAAGCTGAGAAAATAAACCTGAATCCTATCCTGTAATCATAATAAAAAATGTAGAATAATAATGTTTTTTTGCAGGTGCAGTATCTCTGCAACAACTTTGCTGCAGAAATTATAACCAATAATTTGAAATCCATTTTGAAATTTTCTCCATGTAAATCATAATCATGGCGCAGCAATAATCCAGCTAATCAACTGCTTTTTTTTTAAATCTCCTTATATCTTAAGTCCGAATTTTATCCCACAATCTTAATAAATTGCTGCACAAACAAGAAAAAAACCTTCAAACTCAATTGAAAACTATTATTACTTCAGCAGCAGTAGGTTTACAACTTGATTGAACGCAAAGTCCTGTGAGACCAGAGGGGTCCGCCTCTCCACGAAATTCGAGGAGCCAAAGTAGACCCGGAGGGGTTTGCACGAGCACACAAATTTTTCGTAGTACTTCCTATGCCCCGATTTCGATTCCCTTGCCTTTTTTAGCTTTTCCAAGAGGGTCTCGGACTGGTTGGAAATGCTCGCCATGGACTGGATAATCAAGAAGTGGCCCGCAATGATCACTAGTTGGTAAAAGCCAAACAGGGCAATCATGGGCGGGGCGGTATTATTATTAGCCAAAAAAGCCAGCTGTATGCCAGCGTGGACCACCGCAATTTGGGTACTCATGAGCAGGAGCATCAGAGGGCCTGTGACATGCTTCGCGTGAAACCCATTAAACTCCTCGCAAAGGAGCTGAATTTTACGGAATTCCAAGGTGGTTGCGAGCCGGCGGTCCCCCGCAACTTGTTCCCGGTCGAAATAGAACTCCTCCCCGTATGATTTTAGCTGGAACCGGATTACCATGCTCATCACCAGCATGCTTGTGGTCATCAGGACAGCAAAGGAGATGGAGAAGGACACCATGAAGGCCTTGACCAGGTACGCAGCGATATGAGCTAAAATGTTGTAGCTCCAGTGCCATTCGTTGAGGAGGGGGCTGCACCGGGGAAGGAACCACCGCACAGGATTTGCCGACTGGCAAGGCACGATTCCCACGTATACCGCGGCCGCCACCATTGGGACTTTGACCAAGTTGCCATACCCATACAGAAGGAAAATTGTGATGAGTTTCTCTGTCAGGTCCAACTCCAAGGGTGACGCCGCCCCTCCAGCTCCAGGGGTGGATTTTGATTGGGTGGTGCTGCTGGTGGGTGTGGGACGAATTGCTTCGGATTTCGGTCGTGATCCGTTTCGCAGCAGGTGTGTCAGCAGGGTTGGAAGAAGTGTCGGGAGCTTCCATCGACCTAAAAAAAGAGAAAAGGTTTGTGCTAAAAAGTAATTCAGCTCTTCTAATTACAGAAAATAGTTAATAATTAGATTTCTGGACCTTCATGCATCTTTGAAATGTGGATCACCTGGTTGAGCAACTTGAGAGCTTCTTCCTGCCTCAGATGATAGTAGATTGGGGACTGAACAAATCCCGCAAACCAAATCGCCAGAAATGTTCCCACGCATTTCTCAGCAATCGATGTCGTCGACGTCGACCCTTGTGACGAGGGTGAGGAGGATTTCAATGTTTGGACGCAACTTACATTTGCGAGTAAGGCGTAGACAACCACACAAGCTTTATGATAGTAGATTTCCGTCCGGGACTCGAGTAAAACTAGTCTCCCCTTGGCCGCATCCCATTTGAAGCCGAAGCAACCAAATTGGTTTGCAAGACGGAGGAAGCGGAGAAACGCGGGGAGGAGGAAAGTGGCATTTAGCATGGTGGAAATCAAGTGTGACGAAATTTATTTATAGTTGTGGATGAAAATGCGAAAGTCACGGCCGATTTGTTTTATTTATTTCTAACAACTGGGGATGATCGAGTCGAAGAGTAATGCTAGAAAGTTCTTCAGGTTCAAGAAACTACATTTGGAGTCAGCGAAAGAAAGGGCAGCGAGTCCATCCAATCTAATTTGGTCGTCGTGTGGAGGAACACTATGAACTTCAACTATGAGCTTTTCCTGCTGCACGTGATGTGATGATGTTCTGTAATTGGAGCTGATATATAATCTTCTTGTAAACAAACACAAGCAATATATGGGTATTTAATTGGTCACAAAATCACTTTTAGGGAGTGTGTGTGGTTGCAGTGGGAACTGGGAACTGGGAACTGGTTAAAACTGGCAATGATGGCGGTGGTAGTTTAGCTATTTAAATGTTCACGATTCCATGCTGTTCGGGCGAATCATATATCATGTTACCTATGGTGGTTTCCTGCTGGTATTGATTATATCTACATGGAATATTAAATCCCCGTCGAAAACCTGCATTGAACCAGTTGGACTGGAATTCCTAATAATTGCTTGCTTTATTAGACTGGAACAAACGAGACTAGACACGTGACACGGGTAAGAAAAATGAGTGATGTAGAGCAAAAGAGACACAACGTCATTTGAAAAAAATCATGCACACAAAGTAAAGCTTCAATTAGACTTTATCTGACGTACTATATATATCACTGGCTCAGTAGAGCTTTCTCAATTTCCACACTTTTTGGACAATTCCACAATGTGCATACAACTGCCGGGAGTAGCAAAGAAAATAATAGGACAGGATCAGAGCGAGAAATTAATGAACATTCATTATTACTGCTAGACCATAGCCATAATAACCTGTTGTAACCAGCTCTCTCACTCCCTCAAAAAGTGAATAGGTAGGTATTTTCCTGCCAATCGACTTAATTTCTTTGGTGGTGTTTACAAGAACAATAGAAAGAAAACAATTACGCCACACGAATGGGGTGCTCCCATGGCTTGACGTGGATGCTCAAATAACGATTAAAAACGTGTAGAGCATCCATTCATGCATTTCTAAAGATATTTTTGCAGAGGATAATAAATGTTTATTTAACTGGGAGTGAATGAAAGCCTTGCCAAATTAATGTCACTCACTGGCTCACGGGATTTTCGGTGGACTCCCTGTCAGGACCTAAGTACGAGTTGGCAAGGCAACTGAAAACAAACTTAGGACCGGTCGGTTGCTGGGTGGTATTTTTAGCCGCAGGATCCCTCCTGTACGGATTAAGCTTTGTAGCGGCTTTAAAATCAGGGCAGCAACAGGTGGGCATGCATGGCTACGCTGTGTGTCTTCTTGGGGAGAGTTGCGACTTGCGCCAGTCAACGCAGCCGCTACTCCCTTTTTCGTGAAAACTAAAGTCTATCCTTCTTCCATTCATAATGTATCATTTCCACCAGGGTAGCTAGAGTTATATGCCTGCATGCATGCATCGTATGAGGTGGGATTATAGCAATGTCACCTGGTATGATTTATCATGAAAACCTGCTTGGGAAGTTTTTAGCCAAGGGCATAGCACGGAGTCACTAGTGGCGGGCGGAGTGCTCCTGTCCATATGTGGTATAATTTTGACATAATTAAGCCGTTGGTTTCCATATAACGCAGGACCTCCCGCCAGTCCCGCCGTACCTCCTCCCCATGTGGCCATTGTGCGATCTTCACTGCCTCCGGATAATACTTTTCAGTGGAGTCCGTATGCCAGAATTATATTGGTGGTGCATCTCTCTCTCTCTCCCTCTCTCCATGATCCCGCAATTTCCCCATTTCGAGTTTACATGCCCATGGTGACATCATATGGCTTGACACTGCAAGCCGTACACTGCGGGTGTCCTCAGTCAGTGTCACTGGGTCACTTACAGAGCATGTATGACTGGAGTTGAGTTTTCAGTAGAACAATTTTTTGCAAAAATGCAACAGGATTTTTTAGCAAAAATGGCTCGTATCACACAATTGCAGAGTGGATGTATCTAAACTGTTTTTTACCCTTGTTCCAAGTTCCAAAAATTCCTTTCCAATCGCAATCGTTTTAAATGAAAATCTGCAAGCAAACGGTGGAATAAAATAATAAGTGTTGTTCGACATTAGTTGGGAATTTTATATAATACTCACGATGCGATACATCAAGTGCTGCAGCTTCAGCCAGCCTTGGACTTGGACAGACAATTTAAAAATTGGACTCAAAACTGGCTCAGTGCAGTTTTTTTTGCAATTTTGAACAAAAGTCTAAAATAAAAGTCCAATGTAAGATAATATATAATTTAAAAAAATCAAAAGAGCAAACAGGATATACTTCTCGAACATCACGGAATTGAACAACTTTCATTGCTCCCATATCCCATCCCATCCAATCCACCGCCATAACCAGTTGTAACCAGTTTTTACCGCCGCTAATCACCCCGCACTATCAAATGTCAAAGTTATTTCCCTGCCAACCTAGTCCTAGTCAATTTTTGTTGTGTTTACACGAACGATCAACGGCAATTACACCACCATCACAGACAGAGCTCCTCATCGACCTAAGCTCACGTTCGTTCCAATAACTGATAATTCAGCAGCACAGTGGCTACAAGTTGCTCATATCACACTAAATAGTCCACATTCATCACGTTAATTTTTAACAAGTTTACGGCACCAAAAGGTATTAAATTGCATTGCTTGCTCACACATCGTCATCATTCGGACTCTTTCTCTCTTTCGCTCACTCGTCGTCAGTCATTGTTTGTCAAGCAGTGGAGCGATTTATTTCCCTAACAAGTGGATGTTTGACGCCTTGACATATACGGAAATCGATACGAACGATCAACGGCAATTACACCACCATCATAGACAGAGCTCCTCATCGACCTACGCTCACGTTCGTTCCAATAACTGATAATTCAGCAGCACAGTGGCTACTACAAGTTGCTCATATCACACTAAATAGTCCACATTCATCACGTTAATTTTTAACAAGTTTACGGCACCAAAAGGTATTAAATTACATTGCTTGCTCACACATCGTCATCATTCGGACTCTTTCCCTCTTTCGCTCACTCGTCGTCAGTCATTGTTTGTCAAGCAGTGGAGCGATTTATTTCCCTAACAAGTGGATGTTTGACGCCTTGACATATACGGAAATCGAAAAATTTACCACTTGCTCAATAGCAAAATATTTAAGTGAACAAGTGGAATATTTTTGGACAAAAATGTTAATTCATACTGGGAGTGAATGAGAGTCTTGCCAAATGCCACTCCATTGCTCAGGGGATTTCGGGCGGAATTCCTGTCTGGAACGGGACCAAGCAAGTACGAGGTGGCAACTGAAAACAAATGTACCACGGGCCGGTGGGCGGTGTTTTTGGCCATAGGATCCCTGTTGTACGGACTTAACGTTGTAGCGGCGGTAAAATCAGGGCAGCAAGTGGGCATGGCTGCGCTGTGTGGCTTCTTGGGGACAGTTACGGCAGTCAACGCAGTGGCAATGGTTCTTTTTCGAGAAAAGTCGTCAGACTGTGAGGCATTTCTCAATGGGCTACTAAGAATTGAACAAAAATGGAAAAAAGGTAATTCATGTTTTTTATCATTTTATCATTTTTAATTAAGTATTTTAATGCTGGCTCGGGTCGAATGCAGTCAATCACTTGATTTTTTTTCAGCAAAAGCATTTCAAGCCACGGCTGTCCAGCCACACTCGCTGGGAAGGCTGTTGGCCAGAACGCTGCTGGTGACTCAAGTGACGCACCCGTGGGCTTGGTCCTTTGCTTCTCTAGTTCGCCCATGCTCACCGTTGAACATATTTTCATCATTGAATCCCTTCTGTCCAGGCCAATCTGAAATAGGCATGTCGTCGTCGTCGTCGTCGTCGTCAACAGGTGTAGTATTTTTGGTGGCCTCAATCACAACTTTCATTCTCACTGCAACCGCAACCTATTGGCTATGGAAGGCGGTTTGCAACCAGGCGATATTGAATGCGATGCACATTTTCGTGGGCTCTCTGGCTCAGAGAAGCTTGCTCCAGTTGCACGCCAATCCCCAGCGTCTTCGCCTGGCTCATCATCATCATCATCTTTGGCTATGGAAGGCGGTTTGCAACCAGGCGATATTGAATGCGATGCACATTTTCGTGGGCTCTCTGGCTCAGAGAAGCTTGCTCCAGTTGCACGCCAATGCCCAGCGTCTTCGCCTGGCTCATCATCATCCATACCACTCTAATTTGTGCTACCGAACTAGCCAGCTCCTCAATACCAGCTTCAATAATTACTTTTCCGCCGCCGTTGGCTTTGCCCTGATTGCAGCGCTCATAGCGGGAGAAATCTCCATTTCATACGTGTTCCTCAAAATCCTGAGTGGCTCCAGCAATCTCCCCTTGCCCATCAAAATGCTCGAGATTGCGTTTTGTCCAACGCTGTATTTCTTTCACAGGATGGCCATTGGCGAAGCAGCGGCTGTGAATTCCTTGTCCATCTCTCTTTTGAGGAGGGCAACAAGAAATAATAATAATGAAAACATTGGAAGGGACAAGGGCGGGCGGTACGCCCGTCGATGGATTAAGTCAGCTTGGCCTCTCAAAGTAAAATTTGGAGCGTGTAATAATTTCATCGAGAGAAGGACCAGTTTGGTTATGCATGATTTTACTGCATGTCGGCTAGTAGACCTCCTCCTAATTGGTTAGTAGTTGTGTGAAAAAATTAGCTTGTTTGGCACATAATATATATGATATTTATTAAAATATCCAGCAAGAAAATGTTTCCTGGTTTCCAAGTGAAATATATACTTAATATATATTTTTTGTAGAGTTAAAATGCATTCATTCATCTCACTTTGGGATTTCTACAAATTAAAATATCTTCTTAACATTAAAAATCCCGTTAAAAAATAATTATGAGCGGCTTGGCACTCGTTGTACGACAAAGAAATAAAGAAATAATAATGCATTCATTCGTGTTACACGGTAATTGGGTGAGACGAAATATTTTGGAGGAGACATGCGTCATGTTGCATCCTAACCACAGAACGGGTTTTCGACAACGGAGATTTGGATTTTTGGAGACCTATATGAGAAGCAGAAACTAGTGTCACATAATATGCTTCGGATGAAAACTGACGGCGACTACTAGAGGCAAGGGTAGAATATTCCTCAAGTTCAATAAACTGCTCTCAATGTCAGAGAAAGTTCAGTCAGTCCAAGCTATATTTCTGTGAAGAAAACACGTGACAACGTGAAAGAAAGCGAAGGGTTTTTGTGTACATGTGACATGTCTGTGGCTCACTTGTGGTGTAATGGTGTTTATTGGAGTTGATTGCCCTTGTCCAAACAAAACACACGATCAATTGAGTAGATTGATGGCAGGAAAATCATTTTTAGGGAGAACTGGTTGCAACTGGTGATGGCGGGGAGGGTAGGAGGAACCATTATTTTAGTGTTCATGATATGATGATGATGATTCCATACTGTTTGCGAGTCATTATGTGGTCTCCTTCTGTTTGTATTGATTATATATCTACATATTATTATTGGATATCCTCGAAACCGCACTGAGCTAGTTCAACGAGTTAGTAGGATGTAAATTTTGTATTACATGGATGGATGGGTAAGACTGATCGTGAGTCTGGATTGCCCTTGTGTAAACAAAGCGGAGAAATTGATAATAGATTTGGTGGCAGGAAAATTGCACTTTGAGGGAGTGGGTTATTGCAATGAAAACTGGCTATAACTGGTAGTAATAATAATAGCGGTGGTGGTATGGTGGTTTTGTAGGGACAATGACTATTATGTCCAATTTCATGCTGTTCGTCATCGTTGTGGGTTATTGTTATTACGTTTCTGATTCGAACAGTTTTGGTTAAGTATATATTTACATGGAGTAATAATATATCCTTCAAATTGCAAAATTGCACTAAACCAGTAGGATGTAAACCATAATATATATTATTGATCAAATGCGAAGGCTGGATCAAACACTAGGCTGCGTAAGTAGGCGTCATTTGAAATGACTGATATATAAAGTCCACGAAACAAAACGATAGTTTTAAGGACCTTTTTGTTGATTCGACTTCTCGCTAGTCACATTCGAAATCAAGCGTTTGAACAAAATATTATTTTTTTCAGCAAAGCACTCTCTCCGGAATCAACTAATCAGGTTAATCATTTTTTAATAGAAAGAGATGAGAACTGAACTGGCTACAATAGGTATACCTATATATATATCGGCTGTTTTAGGAGTAACTTGATTGCTATATTCCTAGCTGTGCTCGATCGAGCAGTATTATTATTATCATTACTATTTTGTTTGCTCCCAATTGTGCTCAGTATGAGTATGGATCTGCTCAATATTAGAGTGGACTGACTGATGATATGGCACGCTGGATACGGTGTAACAACATATTTATTTTGTGTGCATGACTTCTGATGATCAGAAATTAAAAAAATGCAATAATTATGACACGTGTCTAGTTTAGTGTGATGCATGCCTAGCCAAGCAATACATAATTGCCATCCAACTGGATCATGTCATGTCGTCAGTGCAGTAGTTTTTGCCGTTGTTTCGTTCGAGGACAATGTCCCATGTAGATAAAATCAATAATAGAAATGGGAGACTACAATATAATGACTCGGGAACAGCATGGAATCATGATGAACATGAACATCATAATATAGTTTTCCAAAAACCACAGGCGTGAAGCCAGCTCAAACCAGTAGTAGTAGTATCAAAATGATGATTTTCTAGTCCATTTTGCTGCTCATGTTTACAAGGACAAACAACCAACTCCAATTACACCGCAAAAGGAAGATAGAGATGGCTCAAGGTTTTTATAAGTAATTTGGACTGGCTGCCGCCCTTTCTTTCTTTCGTTGACTTTTTGTGAGAGCACTCACTCAATTTGTTGAACTGGAGCAATAGCCTAGCCTCCTTTTCGTGCTCCCTGTCGGTCAACATAGCACGGAGAAGCATTATTGGAACAATTATAATATTATGCTCACCAAAATATAGTCCGTCATTTTTCCCACATTAAATCAGTATTAAATAATTTTGAATAAAATTGGGCAGCAGCAGCACCATGCTTAATGCCACCTTCCTCCTGCCCGTGTTTCTCCGCTACCTCCGTCTTGCAAATCAAGCTGGTTGTTTCGGCTTCAAGTGGGATGGGGTCAGGGGCAGACTGGTTGCTCTAGAATCCCGGAGGGAGTTGTGCCATCACAAAGCTTGCGTTGTGGGATACTGCCTCCTCGTGGGTGTAAATTGCGCCCAAACCTTGACATCCTTGTACTCACGCCAACAGGAGACGACGACCACGACGATTGCTGAACGATGCGTGGGAACATTTATGGCGATTTGGTATGCGGCACTGGTTCAACCCTCAATTTTCTACTACCTGAGACAGGATGACGTTGTCAAGTTGCTCAACCGAGTGATCCACATTTCAAGGAAATATGACGGTTCTTTTTATTAGTCTATTTAATTATTAATTTGGGCGGGGAATTAGTGAATTAGCAGCATTTATTTATCTTCTAGGTCGTTGGAAGCTACCATTGCTCCGTCCATTGTTAGAAAACTGGCAGAACTGGCTCCCCCGCCGAACTCAACCCAAATCCCGAAAAATTCAANACCATTGCTCCGTCCATTGTTAGAAAACTGGCAGAACTGGCTCCCCCGCCGAACTCAACCCAAATCCCGAAAAATTCAACCCGTCATCACCAGGTCACAAGCCGGCGGCGGTGGCGGCTCAAACCTGGATCGAACAGAATGGCTGACAACTATTTTGCTTGTGTATGGATTTGGCAGCTTTGTCAAAATACCAGTGGTGGCAGCAGTGGCATACGTTGGATTTGTACCCTGTCAGTCGGCCAATCCTGTGAGGTGGTTCCTCCCCCGGTGCAATAATTCCCTCCTCAAGGAATGGCACTGGAGCTACGACATTTCGGCCCATATTGCTGCATTCCTGCTCAACTACTTTATGATCTCCTTCTCCATCCACTTTGCTGTCCTGATAGCCACAATCATGCTGGTGCTGACAATGGTGATCCGGTTCCAGCTAAAATCATACGGGGAGTACTACTTCGCCCGGGAACAAGTTGCTGGGGACCGCCGGCTTGCTACCACCTTGGAATTCCGTCAAATTCAGTTTCTTGGCGAGGAGTTTAATGGGTTTCACGCGGAGCATGTGACAGGCCCTTTGATTCTCCTTCTCATAAGTACCCAAATTGCGAATGTCTACAGTGGCATACAGCTGGTTTTGGCCAATGCCTCGCCGCCCATGATTGCTCTCTTTGGTTTTTACCAACTGCAGAACATTCCGGCTCATTTCTTGGTGATGCAGTCCATGGCGAGCATTTCCAACCAGTCTGAATCCCTGCTGGCAAAGCTAAAAACAAGGAACAAATCGGGGCACATGAAGTACTACGAAAAGTTTGCGCGCTCGTGTAAACCCCTCAGGGTCTACTTTGGCTCCTCCAATTTCGTGGAAAGGCGGTCCCCGCTGGTTTCCCAGGAGTTTGCATTTAGTCAAGTTGTTAACTTACTACTTTTGAAGTAATAATCAGTTCATCATCAGCTACTTAAAGTCAACGAGGCTAGGATGAAGATTAGTGGAAATAATGGGATTCGTATGAACACTTTATTCTAAATTTAGAAGAAGCTGAAAATTGTCATACTTAAATAAAAAATAAAATATTCAGAAAAAAAGCTTGGATAAAGTCTGAAAGAACAAGAAGAATCATTATATTTAACAAGTTGCATTAAAATTACTTACACTTAAAACCAGGGATCGCTTTGCTTATTAGAAAGTTTCAGCCTCCAAATTCTATTAAATATTAGCATGTCTGGGTAATATGTTTCGGATATTTATGGTAACAGTAACATGGCATGATTATTTACTTTTAGCACAAATGGGAAGCGAGGAATAATAGTAACTGTCACTGCATTTGAGACGGTGTAATTTTGCCGGGTTGCTCATCAATAATAACTCATAAAAATTGGCGAAATAAATGAAAGGAGAAAGGGAATTTGGTTTGCACGAGTTTGTTTCGGAGGCAACAAGTTATAGCCGGTTTTCAACAGGGACTAAAAATTGCTTTCATATTGAACAAAAACGTGAAACGGTGGCCCCCAGCATTATTATTGGGTGACACTGAAGGTACACATTCCCTTTTTCTGTGCAAACAACTTCTCAGCAATAAATTGGAAAGAAAATTATTCTGAACATCATATATCACCGCCAACCTTCTCTGCATGTGGTGGAATTTGGGATGATTATCCTTGAAATCACTTTCTACATGGATGGAGTATGCCCGAGCTCTTTTTTATTACTTGTCATTATTTATTGCATGGAAAACTTGTTGAAAATTAACGTGGAGTCGGATTCCTATTGCTGTGACATTTTGTCGTTGTTGCTTGACACAAACGCCAGCCAGACCATGAACACTCTCTCCTCTCTCCCCATATGCGACATAATTGGTTTTTGATTCCTCTTGTAAACACCACCAAAATTAATGAGATTGGCAGGAAAATCACTTTTTGAGAGAGGGATGACGAGTGAGAAGAACTGGTTACAACAGGTATCGGCTGTTTGTTTTTTTGGAGTAATAAGACTGTTCAATTCCTAGCTGTGCTATTAGCATTTGTTTTATTTTGCTCTAAATTTTGCTCATTTTGGATCTCATCATCACACATAAAAATTGCAAAATAATTCTGTGCTACTACTGAACTGGAAGTTGCACATAAACATTATGATTATTTTGACTGATTGACTAAAAATAAGTGTGGTGGGGTTTGATCAGACTTCCATCCCATCCTGAAATTGAATCGCGAAAGTGTTCGAGGTAAAGAAAAAAGATGAAATAATATTTTAAGTATCGGATTTCCAAAAATAAATAATTATTTTTCTCACGAATCGAGCTACTAACAAATTAAACAACAAAAAAGTCAATTGCAAAAAGTTTCTGGTCCGACCGAGCTTCTCTCTTCGAAACAACCCAGTTCCGTCAGTATTAATTATGACACTTGTCTAGTCTAGTGAGAGATGCATGATTGGCCAAGGAATACATAAATGCCATCCAACTGACTCATGTCGTCAATGCAGTAGTAATTTTTGCAGTTTGGTTGCGGGATATAATTCCATGTATATATAATCAATAGAAATGATGGGAGACACTACATAATGACTCGGGAACAGCATGGAATCATCATGACGAAGGAACATCAAAATAGTTTTCCAAACCACAGCCAAGCTGTGTTTAGCCAGTTCAAACCAGTGCTCACTGGAGCAGAAACACGCCCTCCTCTGTCATATCATATCAAAATGATTTTCTAGTCCATTTTGCTGCTCATGTTTACATGGACAATCAACTCCAATTACACCGCAACGAAGACAGACAGCTCAAGGTGCATTTTTTGACTTCCTGAAATAACTTGGACTGGCTGCCCATGTCCTTTCGTTGACTTTGTGAGCACTACCGATCAGTTTGTTGAACTGGAACAATAGTCTAGCTGCTTTTTCGTACTCGTCGTCGTCGGTCAATTGTAACGGGGCATTAGAAGCATAGTATAAGCTCACCAAAATATTTTCCGTGATTATTTCTCAATACGTCAGTATTAAATTATTTTGAATGGGGTCCATCTAAACCAAGATTTGGTCAACTTGGGCGGCATCAGCTCAGCACCATGCTTAGCGCCACCTTCCTCCTCCCCGTGTTTCTCCGCTACCTCCGTCTCGCAAATCAGTTTGGTTGCTTCGGTTTCAAGTGGGATGGGGTCGAGGGCAAACTAGTTGCTCTAGAATCCCGGAGGGAGTTGGTCCATCACAAAGCTTGCCTTGTGGGATACTGCCTCCTCGTGGGTGTGAATTGCGCCCAAACCTTGGGAACCTTACACTCGAGTGAAGAGACGACCAAAACGACGATTGCTGAGCGATGCGTGGGAACATTTATGACGATTTGGTTTACGGCACTGGTTCAACCATCGATTTTCTACTTCCAGCGGCAAGATGAAGTTGTCACGTTGCTCAACCGAGTGATCCACATTTCAAGCAAATATGAAGGTTTTTATTGGGTTTTTTAGTTAATATTAATTTTTTAAAGTTAAGTTAATTAAGTTTATTCTTTTAGGTCGCTGGAAGGTCCCGTTATGCATTTCACCTTTCATGGGCCTGCTACGCCGAGCTCAGTCAAAATCAAAATCTCGAAAAATTAGTGAATTAGCGGCATTTATTTATCTTCTAGGTCGTTGGAAGCTACCATTGCTCCTTCGAGTGTTAAAGAACTGGAAAAACTTGTTCCTCCGCCAAACGCAACCCAAATCCCGAAAAATTCAACCCGTCATCACCAGGTCACAAGCCGGCGGCGGTGGCGGCTCAAACCTGGATCGAACAGAATGGCTGACAACTATTTTGCTTGTGTATGGGTTTGGCAGCTTTGTCAAAATACCAGTGGTGGCGCCAGCGGCATACGTTGGATTTGTGCCATGCCAGCCAATCCTGCGAGGTGGTTCCTCCCCCGGTGCAATAATTCCCTCCTCAAGGAACGGCACTGGAGCTACGACATTTTGGCCGATATTGCTACATACCTGCTCAACTACTTCATTATCTGCTTCTCGATCTACCTTGCCGTTTGGATGACCACTAGCGTGCTAGTGCTAACCATGCTGATCCGCTTCCAGCTAAAATCATACGAGGAGTACTACTTCGACCGGAAACAAGTTGCTGGGGATTGTCGGTTTGCTACCACCTCGGAATTCCGTCAAATTCAGCTTCTTTGCGAGGAATTTAATGGGACTCACGCGGAGCATGTGACAGGTCCTTTGACTCTGTTTGTCCTAAGTTGCCAAATTGCGGATGTCTACGCGGGTATAAAGTTGGTTTTGGCTGATGCCTCACTGCCCATGATTGCTCTGTTCGGTTTCTACCAACTGCAGACGATTGCGACTCATTTCATGGTGTTACAGTCCATGGCGAGCATTTCCAACCGGTCTGAATCCTTGCTAGCAAAGCTAAAAACTAGGAAATCTGTGCACATGAAGAAGTACTACGAAACATTTGTGCGCTCCTGCAAACCACTCAGGGTCTACTTTGGCTCCTCTAATTTCGTGGAAAGGCGGACCCCTCTGGTGTCACAGGAGTTTGCATTCAGTCAAGTTGTTAATCTACTCCTGTTGAAGTAATCGGCTCATCAGTTACTGCTTACCTTATATCTAAATGAAAAATCACAATAAGATAGGTTCAAATTACAACTCACTAAAAACCTGGTAAAAAATGTGTATAGTAACCTGGTATGACTATTTTTGAGCACAAACAAATGGGAAACAACGGGGAATAATAATTGTAGCTCCGTATTATGACACGTGTAATTTTAGCTTGTTTAATAAATATCACAGAAATTGGCGAAATAAAAGGAGAGGGAGGGAGAGGAAAACTGCTTTTCACGGGTTTGCTTGGTGCGGAGGCAACAAGTTATAGCCGGTTTTTAACAGGGATTGATTATTAAATTGCTTTCATAGTTAACCCAAAACGTGATCCCCAGCATTATTTATTGGGTAAGACTGAAAGTACACATTTGCCACTATCTGGTGTCTCTGGTTATTAGAACATGGATAAGAAATGGTCATCGTCGGCGTAATTGACTTGTTGTGCAAACAACTCAAACAATCTATTGCAAGGAAATGATTTGGAGAGAAAATAATTACTTTGCGCCAGTTTGGTTGGAGTAGCGGCAACAAGTTATAACCGGTTTGGCAAAAGGTAGACAAAAAGACAAGAGACCAATAATAATCATATTTAATGCCGTTTGGTTCTTTTTTTTTCAAAAAAAGGCACTGTAAATGCGTTGTCGTGGTTGACGACAACGTAGCTCATATGTTTTTAGATTCAAGAGACTACTACATCACTGCCCAGAATATATATGCCGGACAATCCTAAATACACTATTTCAGTCCAGAAAACTTGTTAAAAATTAACATGGATATGGGGATATGAATTGATCAAGTTGTAGATTGAAATCCGTTTGGACAAATGGGCACGACTTGTCATATTGTATAGCAATTGCAGTAATTTGTTATCGTCGGATTATCAGGAACGGGAAAACATGAGCAAATATGAGCTCACCCCGTCTGCATGTGGTATAATTGGAGTTATTTGGCTTGTGGCAATTGTGTACCTATTACATATAGGACCAGTAAGAACTAGTTCCAACGGGTTTTTTTTATACAGGAGTAATAGGATAGTATTTTGAATGTTCAATTTAAATTCATATGATGATAAGTGTTAAATATTTTATTTTATGTTTTATAAAACAGGTGTATTTCCAAGAAATAGATAATTTTAAAACAAGCGAAAATTATTATTAATATTTTATTTGATTAATTATGCCTAATTTGTACAGCTTTACTCGCCCATTAGGAGAAGATCCACTACACGACACAAACTAAAATTAAGCATTACCAGGTTTGTACATTTCTCAAAGAAATTGCTACTATATCCAAACTTTATTTTGAGTGGCCACGCGGACCTATTCCATCGACGAATAAATCTACTACTTTTATCGATGTTATTATTACTTTTGTTATTACATCCTGCTCTATTCTTCAAAATTGAGAGCGAGAGTGAGTGGACAGTTGCTGCTTCGCCAAGGGCAGTCACGTGAAAGGCGTACATGATTGGACATTGAATCTGGATGGCAATTGGGAGATTGGAGGAGGAGGAGGACGACGACGACCCCGACCCTCCAGCAATGATTTTAAGAGACAAGTAGGTGCTCATGATTTCCCCTGTTATGATGACCCCAATTGTTGCCAGACTGGGAAAGGAGCAGTAATTGTTGAAGCAATTATTAAGGAGTTGGCAACTCCGATACAAACCGCAATCTAATGGAGCACCTAGCTGAGCACGCTTTGCCAGGAACCGGAGCAACCTCCGTTGACAAAGTGAGCCTACGAACAAGTGCATCGCGTTTAAAATGGCTTGGCCGCATACCGCCTTCCAGAACCAATGGTGCCCGAATGCTCCGACGAGGCTGGTGGTGGTTGACACCGCCGCCGCCGCCACCCAACCAAACCATGGTGCGAATGGACTCTTCGGCGGGCAAGCTTCATTCGCGGCGGCGACGCAGAAAGGATTCAGCGAGGAAAACATGTTCAACGGGGAGCATGGCTGGATCAAGGCAACAAATGAGAGTAGCCACGGGTCTGACACTTGCTTGAGGAGCAGGGCTCGGACTAACAGTTTCCCGAACGTTGGTGGTCGACAGGATTTTTGGAAATGTTTATCTACCAGAAGAGAGATGTGTTTGCGGTGTGAATTTTATATTGGCAATCAAATTAGCGGATGGAATCGAAAGCTACACATATTTTTTACCATTACCTTTCTTCCACTTTTCCGCAATTCCAACAAGTCCATTAAGAAATGCTTCACAGTCTGAACCATTTTCTTGAAATGTGGGCGTAGCAGCTGCGGAGATTGCTCCAATGAGAGCACAGAATCCACACATGATGCTCATCCCCAAGTTGCCTGATTGCAACGCCGTGGCTGAGTTTAGTGCGTAGAGGGCCGAGCCCACCATTGTGAAGACAAGCGCCCATCGTCGAGGTTGAACTTTTGTTGTTTTGTTGAGCGCCCATTTGTGGTGCAACTTCTCCTCCAGCTCATACTTGTCACCATTCCAGACAGGTATTTCACCAGAAATTCTACAAATGATGAAGTGACATTTGGCCAGACTTTCATTCACTCCAAGTTGAGTCAACATTGTTTTCCTCCCTCTCGTTGAATCAGGTCGAATTATATTTCCTAATATTGCTTTGCTGGATGGCAATGATATATTTTTTGTGCTTGAAGTTCAGATCGATGATGATGTCCCAACCAACTTTTCCTTGTCGGAGTCAAACACAGACTGCAGGTTAGCCAGAAAATCCGTGGGGCTCCAGCTGAAAATGAGTAATTACCGCTACATGACGCGTAATTGAGTTTGAGTTGTTCGCAAACAATTTACTAGATTATAGACAGGATAATTATAGACTCAAACCGATTTAGACGAGCCGTACGTCATTCGATAGCTTATAAGATTGCGAAATTGTTTGGCGAAAAGCCGAATTTTTTGTTGTACGAAATTCCTAATAGTTTTGGAGCTATGGCAATTTAAGGAAAGAATTTTGAGGGTTTGAGGGTGAATATCCCGAACTTTTGCTGAACCGATAGTTAGGTGAAAATATTCCCTGTCCAAAATACATCAAATGTGTCTGAAATATTCATAATATGAAACGGGTACTGGGTAAATGCAAAACACCCACCCAAAGATAATAGAGATATGTTAGCAACCACTCAGTAATCACCGAATCCAAAATGAACGCCGCGGTGTAATGAATGAGGTAATTTGGAAATTCAAAATACTCCAAACGGTATGGCGTTTTCAAGAAAAAATGGTGAGTTTACGCAAATGTTTCGGAAACAATAAATTTCCGCTGAAGCTATAGTTAGACAAAAATATTCCTTGTCCCAAAATACATAATGTGTATACATACAATTCTCATAATATTTTATTGTTACTGAGCAAAGCAAAAGACCAACCATAAGAAACGGTCAAAATGGAAATATCTTAGCAGATATCCGCATATCCGCTATACATAGAAATTAATGTCATCAAAATGTAAGCAATTGTAGCTGCTCTCTAATAGGAAATCTTCTTGGTGTTCTTAAAATGGTATAGTTTTAAGTATTTCCAAAATATCAAATAAGTTACTACTTAAATTGTACGAATTAAAGAACCTAAGGGATAAGATTTAAACTATGACTATATTATTTACTAACAAACTCAAGATGTTTAATGCTACAATTCTATAATAATTAAACCCCCTTGTCAACTGCTAATCAGTATCAATACTCCAACTAAAAAGCTTCCTTAAATCGGTTTATGTGAGATAATCTTACTTTAGCTTACGAAGGTCGACAACTGTTAATCTATTTACCCAGTTTATGCCCACACCGTACTGCCCATCCCCTTTGCAACACTATTCTCTATTACATTATATGTATAAATATTAAGTACACTTTACGCCCCCAACCAAATGCTAACGAGTAAACAATGTTTACAGATCTTTTACCTTACTTTAACTATGCACATACTGCAAAATAGATGTGGCATATTTCACGTATACACTAAAATGCATGAAATACTCAAAATTTTGCCAACTAGGCCGAATTAACCCTTTGATGCTCCCTGAAATTAACCCCGGGATTATCTACCTCCTCATGTAGTAACCAAAAAATATTACTATCCATTGAAAGTTTCGTGATGGGAGCTAAACTATCAGATGTCGGTAAGAAATGTATAACAGGGATTACCGGCTAAAGCAACTGAAACCCCCTATTTGTATTTTTATACATTGGAATTCTGGTTCGAAGTCATACCTTAACAATTAACAATTAACCCACCAATTTGTAGCTCTTCTGTTTCTACAACGCTTAGTACACACTAATTGCAATGTCATCAGATCCCCATACCATAGCGTGTGGTTTTTTCAAAATTGAAAACACTACAAGTATCCGATAAAGACACTTCCATTAGAGTCATTTGCAATCTCTAAGAGGAATAAACGCATGAAGTTTTCGTGTTCCTGGAATAGGCCGATAAAGTTTATATCGGTCCAAGAAGGTCGGCTTTGAAGCTTCAACCTCTACACGAGAAATGTGAATGAATTTTAATTTCTCAGATTTCAATTCCTACTCACAAACTGCAAACATGTTAATAAGGATACCTTTTAAAATTCTCCTCCTTTACCTCCTTTAGCCACACCAGATATAAAATCACATGGACCTTTCCCGTGGCTAGTCGCTGTGAAATGCCACTCGGCAGTGGCAGCTATACCAAAATCTTCATAATAATGCATAAGATGGGCAAAATTTTTCTAATTTTTAAATTGTCTAACATTGTAAATATGAATATTGCTACCAATGACCAAATCCTTTAGTATAAATGCGATAACTCTCTTCTTAAACACGTTGAATGTGTCAGCACTATGGGTCATTGTTACTTATGACACAGTAGTTCTTCCAAACCTCGTTTCCATATCCATTGTTTCTGAATACTGCAAAAGTGTGCAACGTGGCTTGTTTATTTTTCCAATGATACCCCAGTAAGAAACAATTGTGCGAATAAAAATTTATGGCGAAGTCTACTTGTATTGTTATGGATCCCTGAAAAGCCTGAAGCAAATATTCTGTTTGTTGTCGAATGAATATTTTCTGATTCCTATGGATGAATTACATAAACTTATTTTAATTTTATTAAAAGTCAACCGTGGGTACTATCTACTCATTTAAATCGGTGCCGTGGGAACGTATCCATTTCTTAAATATTACATTTCCAGTTCGTTGATAAAAACAAAAATAGACGGTAATCGCTCGTGCTGCGCCTTTCTGACAAACACGTCAAAACTGTTTCCTCGAGAGCAGTTGCACTTTTGTACAAAACTGTGAGTTAAGAAAACAGTTTGTTACAAAATCCACATGACAGAACTTTTGTGTGTGCACTAATTTTCCTTTCAAAATATTTGTAAATGGTTTCCTATAGCCCTTTCTCTTAGACCTTTTAACATAGCCATGCGGTGAGTGTCGGCTTTTCTAAATGGTAGCAAGCCCAAGTATAGATAAAGGGTAGGTGTTAAGTTCATTAATGTGCCTTTATAAGGAGGGTTAAGGTGCTTCAGTAAGGAAGTGTATGTAATTTGAGTAAGTTTACATAGGGCGCATGTAATAAGTAAGCCTCGAAGAAAGTATAATACATGCAGCGTTGTACCAAAAAATTTACCACTGAGTACTCCACTTGTTTCTATGTTCATGGGTATTCTGTCAATTCCCTGAACCAGCTACCATTTGAAAAACCGGCTTTCTCAAAGGTAGAAAGCTTTTCCAAACCACACAGTCAGCAACAAGTAAACAAAACTATATGGTTTGTTTACGTAGAATTTGTTCAATCTATAGATAATATGTATTACTATTTTAATTTAGTACTTAAATCGTGTTGAAATTATTGTACTGAGTTTATCGGGTTTGTGATAAATCGACAAGACTGGCCAGTGTGGTATTTCGAGTGAGTTTTGTGCAGGTGTGATAGGAAATAAGAGGGGAAGAGAATAGAAATTGTTGTGCAACATTACAATTTATTAACATTTTTATAAATGATGCTACTGCTTGTAGCTAAGTGCAGTTAGTGGAATGGAAAATGTCTACGACCGTCATAGGAATCTACTAAAAATTTCAGCTCAAAGGGAGAATTTCTCAGGACTATAGGATACTAATATTAACAAGTGTTTGAAAGTTATATGTGAACAAATGTATTTTAGCGACTACCCCAATGAGAGGTACTTTAAAAAGGTGTACCATTGTTTTGTACGCGGGGTATTTACAATGAGCACAAATTTTTGCACAACAATAAAATTACGTCCGCTGCCAACATACCAGCAAACCTGGTACAAGTGCTTCGAACCCTATTTTTAGGTTGCGAATATATGTTTATTCCTATAGGATGTGATATAGTTATTGCACCAAAAAACTAAAACTCTCACAAGTAATTCCTCATTACTTGTCTGGATCTACACCGCAGCATGTACCTTGATTAGTTACAATAAAAACCTTGTGCGTTTTTGCGAGAATATGTAATTCCGAGAATTGGATATATAACCGGAGTGAAGCAGAAAATGAACGGTTACGTTTTGAAAATTTAGAGCCCATAAGTTACGCTTACAATTTAACGATGCATATGTGATATTATAACGTATTACTGCTATTACATATTTTATTCATTTTCTGCAGAATTACAGATGTTTGCGCAACAATAATGGACATGTGTGTCCTCTTACACCCGCACGGAGATTTGTTAATTGGATGGACAAGCTCATTCATAAAATTAAGTATGATCTCAAAGGTTCTGCGACGAAGTTTCCGATTTTAACGAGCACCTTACAACCACCTTATACAGGCACCTTAATGAACTTGGGTATATATCGTGAAGGAAGTGGCGACAAGCTCATCTCATTCACGGAAATGGAATCCTGGCGTATGGTCAATGATAATGTAACACCGATATCGAACCGAACGTTTTCAACTATGTTAGATCGGGTGATCTTTTCATGGGTAAATAAAAGGCCACAAAGTTCCAGAGGTTTTGATTGTTGAAAGTATGAAGAACAACTGTGTATTTATTCAAGAAGACGGGTATATATAGGGAAACCAAATCAGAGATATACGTAATGCAGGTACAATGCATTTTGTGAAACTATCTAAATGCACCTGGACAGAAAACATACCTAATCACGCCTGAAAGGAAGCGGGACATACATACAGAGCAATAAAATTTAATGGTCGTATGCCAGATGCACATCTATACCTATAAAATAATTTAAACATGATATAATTTTTTAACTCACACTATGCTAAAGAAAAAATCTGAAGTCAGCTTGGCTTGGTAGCATCACTGTTGTAGAGATCAGTTATCATTTCGCAAAAGGCAAAAATAGATATTGCTGCGCAAGAGGTAGATGGTGGGATACAATGTTTTTCTGGTGACATTGCTTCCATAATGAGGCATCATTCCCATCAAAACTTGACACTCTTATTTGGCGTACTGATAAAACAAAAATTTGTCGCCTTAAAGAAGATGATCTAGTGCCTGTATTTATTTTATACGAACTAGACAAAAATTTAACCTGTCCAGAACGTTGCTCCTAGATTATCTACATTACTGAAATCCTTATAGGGCAGAACTCGGATATAATAGAATATATGGAATATAATAGTCAATGTATTGTTGGTAGCTAGTAAACGTAATTTTGAATTGAATCTTAGCAGTAAAAATGGATTTGATTTGCATGGGATTATCTCGCTCATTTCTTCAGTTTTCTTGAAAAGTTCGTCTTTCTCACTTCATCCGTGAACTCAAAATTAGGCCGAAGAATCATTCTTCTTTACGTCTCCAAAAATGCTCAGGTTTGTTCTTTCTTTTCTGTACATGTGCACAAATAATTTGTATGCAACAAAAAATTATGCACATCTTGTACTGCGGTTCGAAATGTAACTATTCCCCCATGCTAAACACAGACACACTCGTATTCAGCCTATTTACCGCCACTAGATCACAGTTCTTTAGTTTGTGTCGTCGGAGCAGCCAAACGTAGTCCAACCACAGTACAAATTGTACCTATTCTAAACTCGTCACAGTTTCAGCCGTCAGTCGCAATTTGAGTTGCTCGCTCACAAAAAAGTTTGATGCGGTTCACAAAAAGCACATTCTATTACGCATACATCTCGCTGCCGATTCTTCTCTCGTGAACATTATTTGCCCTCTGCGTGTTTAGTCGTGCACAGTACAAACCGGACTGACGTACCCCGTAGCCCCCACCGATTGCCACCTAGTGTTTGTCGACTCGTAAATGTTTACTTTAATCTATTGTTGAATAGTTGGAATTTTCATGGTTGTCGAATGATGACCAAGCGAAAGACCCGTATATTTTCTTTCAGCTTCTGTCGTCTTTCATTTATTAACGTATGTGTGTGAATTGTTGTTTTATGTTGTGATCTAATTGAGAACATGCGGTATAATCGCAGTTTTTGGTTTGTTTTGGAAAAATACACGCGAAATTGACTAAACTGATGACAGGGAAATGAGCATAACGGCGATGGGGACAAATTGTTACGACTGGTCATGTACTTCGCCGGTGCGGCGGTAGCACTTTGAATGTTCAGCTTCATATCTCCGTTGTGAATATTATATCTCCTATCCTGATAATTTTGCTAAATCAACAGTCTACATATTATGATACTTCCTGTCTTCCAAAATGAAGTATTTTAATTTTTTGCACTGTATGGATTGAGAAATTGACGATTCGGGACTGCAGCTTTAACCTTTATTATTCTCGGATTAATAGACGGACTGACTAGCAGAGCGAAACCATCAAGTACTTTCGTAATATGCGTTTAATATTAAAATAATTAGAAACAAATAGTATAATTATAATAAAAAGGAACCTCGGTTATTTTGGCGTCTGCAAGTTCCTTTCTTATTGGATTAGTTTTCCTTCAATAGATTCAATAATGTACTTTGTCAAAACTGACAACGAGGCGGACAATCAATTCCTCCCTACTACTACGCATCCAGTTGCATCAGCATTTCCAGGTTTCTCAGTGTTCCAGAAGCTATGCTTTCCACATCTGCCTCAGAGTAGAGGCTTTCGTGACCAGCAAAGAGGATTCGAACGTGGTCTTTGTACCCCAAAATTATTGCAACGGAACCTAAATATATATAGTTTTTTCAGAAGCTTCATATTAACAACAATAAGACGACGACCTGCCATTAGAATCAATATTATATTATTAGTTTTTTTTAAAAATCCCACCTACTTGGTCTCCCGGCACCCCCAGAGCAGCTCGGATGTCCACAACATCCAACCCTCCAAGTTGGTAGCTTTCAGAGCCCATCCAAAAGTTGGAAATTGAGATTGGCGTGTAGTGCAGACGTTTCTTGACAAGTGGAGCAATACTGCGGGGGAAGTTTCCCAGAATGCGGGTCAAAATCTCGAGAGCCACAATGGACGGATGGGAGGCCAGCTCAAGATAAGATTCATTTATTACTTTGAGCTTTGTCGTAATTGGCTCCGCCTTGAAGGTAGGCAACACCAGGGTACTCATGTGTCTAGAAATTCAGAAAAAATAAAAAAGCTTTAGACCCTCGAAAATTTTAAGCAATGAATTCATTCATTCGTATTATACAACTTACGCATGATTAGTCAGATTTCCGGGGCGATCCAGTAGCGGGATGGCGTAGGGCGCGTTCACCACCCCAAGCTCGTCTTGAAATACGTCTGAAATACCCTCCGCCAGCAGGGTTGACAGCACCGCGGGAACTCGGACGCCAAACTTGGAGGCAACAGCCTTCACCTGGCTCAGTGGGAGGAGGGGAGAGTATCCAAAGTGAACCTTGTCCCGCACGTCCTCCCCTCCCCATATTTTACCATCCAGAACGTCCTGCTTGAATTGCCGATGTCGCTTCACCTCCAAGCTGCTCTGGAGACAGTAGTCCAAGAGGGTTCTCAGCCTCCAACCTTGAGACAGGAGGTTTTTCTGCTTGAGAATGTAGGCGGGTGGCACGGTGATGGGAGGCTTGCCGCAAAAGTGGTGGAGCACATTCAACATGGAGTAGCCGTCCATCATGGAATGATGGGCTCGAACCATGACCACCGTTTTGAAGGATCCCCGTCCCCCCACCTCCTCCTCCTCATCCGGAAAATTTCTCACTATCCTAACCTCCCAAGGGCTCCTCCGCGAAGGGTACGGCCTCCCAGTGAACTCCCCCGCGAGTCCCTCCACACTCTTGAAGTAGTCGGGCGTGTCGGCCCCATCGTGGAATACTTCGTGAATGTGATTGGCGACATCAAACTGGGGGTCATCCTTCCAAAAGGGAAACCCAAGAAAGGTCGTCTGAAACTGGGTCAGTTGAGGAAATCTAAGTTTAAGTTCACTCGAATCATCCCCATCCCCTTCCACTAATTTTGATTGGAGCACGTTTCGGAGAGCCAGCTCTCTCAGGGTCTCGGCGGAAATGTCCCCTTTCAGGCTCATCATGGTCACGATAGACAAGGCGTGCCGGACTTTGAAATTCTCGTGAAGGTGGACATCCTTGAAGGAGAGCGGCTCCCCAATCCCGGACACAAACAGTTTGGAGGCCGCCACAGCTACACACCGGAATGCCCATGCGGGGAGCCACAATACCCCCAAGAGGAGCAGGATCAGGAGAAAAACGAAGACTTCCAATGTGGCCAGATACGCAGTTTTGAGCCAATTAAAATGGTAGTTGGCCACTAGCCAAAGGTGAGTTGAGGCCATATTTCGGAACTCAGCTCTAGTTGCTGGAATTGCAGATGAAATATTTCCCGTTTCTCACCCAATCCAATGGAGAAGGAAGAATGAGAGAGGAGGAAAATCCCATTGCTGAGAGCTCATCAAAAACCCACAAGAAAGGTGACTTTAATAATGGTGAAACTAATTAGTAATTTTAATAGGAATACTGACCTCATTTGCTTGCGTATTATTGTACAGCTTTATTGCAAAAGTTATTACAAAAAATCATTTTCAACCTCCTCCTCCGTCATACCAATTATATTGATTATAATCCCACACATCTATCTTGCGCGCGGCGCGTGTTCAAGTTGCAAATATTCTGGTGATTGGAATTCTTTAGGGATACACTTCAAAATCCCGTTGAATCAACATTTTCCTAGAGTTTGTCAAATTTTACATTTTTTATACAGCTCCGGCGGCCTCGGAGATGAGCAAAGGGGATGTGAGTGAATATAAATATATAAGGATTTCACAAGTTGCTCATCTGATATTGTTAGTATAAGAAGAACCACTCACATTGCATAAAATTACTAATTAGGAACGTGTAGGTCCGGTCGGTCGGTCGGTCGGTGAAGCTGAGTATCAAAAAATTTTCAATTTACACGAATTGGCCCGTGGTGGCTAATATTAAAAATATAATTATGAAAAATCAGTTTTCATCCATTCTCCATCTCCATATCAGATAAATATTATTGGCGAATTTCAGCCCATTCTTCCTTCCAGTCCAGAGATATATTCCATTCCAGCAAATCCACTTTTGTTGCGTAATCTCGAATTAACTTTTTTACTACTCACCCACACACGGAATTATTATGCCAATCAATGGACTTCTTGTTGTAAAATAAATGCTAGTCATTATATTTTTTGATTAGCGTTTCAAATTATTTCCTCCTCAATTCCATTCTTACCCATTTTGTCCAGGTGTTACACAAAAAAGCTCAATATCTGAGCGGAATGAATAAGTATATTTTTGCTAGTAGTCAATTTCCTTGAACCGGTTTGTTGCTATATACTCTCAGTCTCAAGCTCAACTTTTAAAAACTTTTCTTTCAAAACTTTTCAAAATGAAACCCGAGTCGCCTGGTTCGTTGTTATACACTAACTACTTGTCTCTTGTTGTCTATTTTACTGCTCTAGCAGTGCTGCTTCTACGACTAGTAATTTTTCGTAGAAAAAATGGGAAAAGTCAAAGTGTTTTAGAGCGGATCCCTGGTCCTAGGCAGCACATGTTTCTGGGCAGCCTTTTGAATTGCCTTGAAGCTAAAGATAATAAAAGTATTTAACGCCTATTTCAATAAAATATAATATCTTTTACTTTTTGTCTAATTTTAACCAGTATACTGAATTCTTTTTTCATATTTTTTTATCCAGAAACTCTGCAAGTCTTGTCAAAATGGTGCCATAGATTTGGACCCGTAACAAGAATTAAATTAGGTCCACTCAGCCTCGTGGCCTTGTCCTCGCCCGAGTACATACAAAAACTATTTGGCTCGATGGAGCCAGCCCACTGGGGCAAGCCTGGGTTGACCTACGACGTGCTCCGACCCGTGTCCTGGGCGGACGGGATAGTGCATTCGACAGGAGAGAAATGGAAGTCGAGGAGGAAGCTGATTAATCCCTTTTTCAAATTGCAATCACTCCACTCCTCGGTCCCCGTGTTTAACGAGTGTGGGAGGAGGCTCGTGAAGAGGTTGGATGCTCTTTTTGGGAGTCCCACCGGCGGTCCCGGTGGTGGCCCTCTCGTATCCCCTACCCCCATTTTATCCTGCCTGCTTGACACAACACTCTCCACAATCTGCAGTAAAGTGACCTTCAAATGTCAAAGATATTTATCTGTGCCCCACTAAAGATTTTAATTTCCCATATAACTTTTTAGAGACCACATTTGGAATCGACTTTAACGCCAAGGAGGACTCCTCCCTCCGACACAAATACAACACCCACGGCTTTATGAATGGGACTAAAAGATTTTTGGAAATTGCCGTCTCCCGAGTGCTTCAACCCTGGCTGGGAATCGAACCCATTTTTAAGCTTACCACGGCCTCGAAAGAACTCCAGGATTTCTATGAGGTGTCCAGCAAATTTTTGATTCACCTGGTGGAGGATCAGCTTCAGCAGAAGCATCAGCACCACCGCCTTCAAGAAGACTCCCAATGCCGGAGCCGGAGCAACTCCAACTCCCTGTTGGGGGAACTGATCCAAGCCGGACTTTCCAACGAAGGGATTTACGAGGAAACGCTGACAATGATTATAGCTGGGTATGAGTCGACGGGAGGGGCCCTTCATACATTGCTCTTCTTCCTAGCTCTTCATCCTGGGATTCAGGAAAAGTGCCAGCGGGAGGTGGATCATTTATTCCACCAAAGGGATGTTGATGATACTCTTCTGACAAAAAATGAGGACAATGAGGATAATATTACGTTGAGCGACTTGAAAAATAACTTACAGTATTTGGAGCAATGCCTGCTGGAAACCCTCCGAATAGTTCCGGTATTTCCGATTTATTCCAGAGAGCTTAGTGGGCCGCTGTTGCTAGGTAACCAAGATTCTTACAAAATACATATATTTTAGGATGGTTTCATTCATGATGAAAATATGTATATGACTTTTTTAGACGACGACCTGGAACTGCCATCCGGCACAACAGTGTGCCTCCCCCTAGCAGCAATCCACATGAACCCACAGATTTACCCCGAGCCGGAGAAATTTGATCCAGAGCGAATGGCTCCCGAGCGGCGAAAGGAGCGACATCCTTACTCCTACATGCCATTTTCAGCGGGTCCCCGAAAATGTATTGGCTCCAAGTTTGCCACAATGGAGATTCTCATCCTGGCATCCCACATTCTCAAAAACTTTCATGTGCGAACAACAGCAGATAAATTCGAAGATGTCGTGTGGCTCTATAATATTTCAAGTACTCCGGAAACGCCCATGAGGTTTATATTTGAAAAAAGGAATTGATTTCTTTATTAGTGGTTGGCTCGGAGTCAGTCGGAGTGATGTACTGTTAAAAAATAGGAACTAAATTGTGATTTCATTTCATAATATTATATAAAACGACATTAAATTCTCAAGAAACAATAGCGCGCCGTCCGCCATGACAGGTGTGTCGAGCTCAGGGGTTAGTTGGATGGACGGACATAAATTGATTTTTCTCTCTCCGCTTTAGGATTATTACAGACAAAAAAAGTGAAAGATACATGAAACATTCCTCTACCAACTAGAATATTATACGAGTCTTTATAGTCACCACTTCTTCTCTCTGCTCCCTTGTTTCCCCTAAAACAGGCTGATTATACATTATTAAGGAGTGCGAAGCAATCCTTTATGAGAATAGTCTGAAAGTCTGGCCGTCCGTATACTCGATAACTCTCCAACGGTTTCGAATTTTTAAATTCTGTTTTCGGTAATGTATTGCTTATCAACATAGCTCGGCTAAGTTCGTTAT
>JAANSN010001897.1:0-28483 GCA_036850665.1 Dicranocentrus wangi | reverse complement strand
CCAAGAAGAGGTAGTCAGCAATAAGAGACCACTTGAAAACCTCATGCATTCATTTTCATTTTCCATCATTCCATCTCATTTTCTGTGGCAAAGACTACAACCATATATATATATAAGTATACCCTCCACGACTATGACATGATAGTGGGGGGACGACTGCCAGGCTACAGGGGAATAAGGTGGAGGGCAAGAAAATGTAAATAGAAAAAGCGTAATAAATATATGGAGTCGCTTGTATACGGAATATAAACATTTTACTTCATGACTTTAATGTGTCCCTTGTTCCGCTCATTTCTCCAGCAACATTTTTATTGTGGTGGATGACATTAGAGCAGCACAAAATAGATACATAAATAATATGATATGTGTACCTTGGCTCCATATCCAGGAGTAGCAATGCAACTGTTTCTGCTACACTACTATACTTATAGGCGATGTATTCTCTGGGAACAAATAATAATTGTGTAATGAAATGATGTACTGGATATGATGGAGTCATATGAAGATTTTATGCAAAGCGAGAACGAGCAAGCCTCAAGCAAATGATTGGTATGAAATAAATGGCACAATGGGATACGGGATAACTCGCGAAGAAGCAGGCTCCATTTGATAAAATGGAATAAAACGGAGAAAGAACCATATATAGTAAGTAGGTAGGTCTGTGTATTTGTGTAAAACGCAGAACGCAGCGCCGCCAGTTTGTGGTAGTAGTAGCAGTAGTCCCCAGACATGTACAGTCTTGACTGGGAGCAAGAGCTCTCTCTCTCTCCCTCTCTCTACTCATTCATTTTGCGGAGAGAAGTTCATTGAATGAAATTTTCATCAAGGGTGACAATTCATTTGAGTCAAAAACCTAGTCAACTCAATTTACGACATGCCTCGCTTGTCACTCCTCTCCCCATTTGATATCATTATGGGAAAACATTATATATGGAAGGAGTACTTGGCCAAAGTCATTGTAGAGTTGTACACATATACGCATATTATTACAACGGGAAACAAGGATTTTTTTACAAAAATTATATATTCATGCCTAAACTGCGAGGGAGTAAACAAGGGCCCGAAGATGAAATGGTGAAAATGACGGGTGGCACTGGTAAAAGAGCAAATGGAACAAGAAGAGAGAGATAAAAAAAATTGTTTAAAAAAATAAAATAAACAGGGTTTGTTGTAAGTGGTTTAGTGAGAGAGAGAGTTGATGTCGTTTTCCACCAGAGTTGTTCCCAGAAAATTTCCAGGAATATGTTTCAAGGCTGCAATGCAAAAGGATTTTTGAGGTAGCATTAATTTTGGGTAATGAAGTTAACAATGATAAATTAACGGAATTACTGGGCCAATCCACGCAAAACCTCCGTAGTTTTACATTGAATTTAACGGAAAATTATTTCGCGGAAAATCCGATTAGTTTTTTTTTTGACTGGGCGCACTCATCGCCATTGATTACGCATCAGCTATTACGATTTGATAAATCAGGAAGGGAATAGTTAATTTCGGCTCTTTCCCAAACCTTCTAGAAAGCCTTCTTTTTACCCACAGAGGTTTTTTTTTATTTTTTTTTGTAGAGAAAAGATTTAATGAAAAATTACATCCATTCTTCAATGATTCTGATTTTTTTTATATATGAAAAAAAAGTCGACAAGGGGAAAAACCACATTGCTCCCAATCCCAATATATATATATGCATTCTTATTCTCCTCATGAAATATAATGTGTAGCCTCAACTCACTTTCACACAGCACATTTGTTGTGAACTGACTTGATGTGTGAGCATTTCCGAAAAAAAGTCGAGAATTTTTTTTTTCTTTTTCGTCTTTGGAAGTAAGTTCAGCTGTTCCGCGAGACCGTAGGATGTGGGCTGTGTGGTTTTTGAACCACTTGGCAATGTTGGCTCAATGCAGACAAGGCTGAGAGAGACTTGAGAGAGTGAGTGAGTGAGGTACACACACACACACAATCATTGTGAAACGGAATTACTATTTTTATGCTCTATCACTGAAATTAAAGAGAGTCAATTTTTCATAGTGAAAGGAATTTGGCATTTGGAGGCTTTGAAAGTCACGGTAGTTTCGGGGAAAAAGACAAGAAAAATGTGGCCGTCTTTTTTCTCTTGTAAAGCATGATTTTTCATTTGCCTCTCTCGCCAGTCGCCTGCTTTTTCGAGTTGAGCTGACGTTCACTCACACGAAGAAAAAGAACGGGTGCGGTATTGTACTCTCTTTCTCTCTCTCATTTGACTTATATTGTGCCACGTACATTATAAGCATATTCCCTTCTCTCTCTTTCTTCAGGGGAGAATATCGGAAGAAGTTGGTTGGTTGGGGCTGTACGGAATATATTGGGCCGTTTATTTCAAATATTGAAGTCTAAAACCTGATATTTTACGTGTGGTTTTGCCCTACAAGTAAATATAGGTAGATATATAGCCTCGTGGCGGATTTGCTTATTGGAATGTTAAAATCTTTTACCTCCACCTCCATCCACCATCACCGGTGACAATCTTATAAGGATTTTCTATGAAAAAAATGTATATAATTATTGAATCCAATATTATTTTTTCAAGTCCAAGTTGCACCACTCATTTTTCCCCTCACTACTCTGCTCGCACTTTCAGCATAAAAAGGGGGAAAAGGAGGTTAGGCTGCATTTTAACTTTTCTAATTAATGAAAACTATTTCAAGGATTCATGACTTTTCTAATTTAGCTCTACTCAAGCAAAGCTAAAAGCGTTAATACGTCGGGTGTTGAGAAAATCGGCATTTTTTCCGGCTTCCCTCCTACTCACAATTGTGTGTGTATAATTTATGAAAACATGGATTATGGAGCCGCCGGCTGCAGGTTGCACAAAAAAACACCGCATTGCACTGATTGCTGGAATGGGAGAATATTTTTTTTCTAGAGTATTTGGGGATCCGCTTCTCCAAAGTTGAAAGAAGAAGGAAGGGAAAAAACCAGCACAATTTTTTTTTCCTTGTGAGAAACTGGCCATACCATCCAAACTCCAACTGACAATGAGCATTTCTCTCTCTCCAAAAAATTAAAAATGAACTCTCGTACATCACAATCCAATTTCTCCGTCTTCTCCTCCTCCTTCATCTCCCAGCGCGGAATTACATTCTGCAAACACAATCCTGCCCGTCCGTCCGTGCTCTTTTTCTCCGAAACTCATTGTAAGTTTACTGTTTTTTGATTTGTCATGTGTGTACATTCCTCTGTGACACTTACTAGGACAAGATTCATGCTGAATGACATTCTTTTTTGGAGTGGACACAACCAGATTGTATTCCCTCGTCTTGAGTAGCTGAGTGAAAGTGAGTTTTTTTTCTCTTCTTCGCCTTCTTCTTCCATATCAACCATCCACCATCCATCCAAATACCACCACACCAGCACCACCACTTGTGCTGCTTTTCTTATTGAACAGCACACAGCAGCTCAGCAACCTACTACTACTCCTATTTGAATTGGATGCAAACTCGAATTTCTCTCCCCTTTTTACTACACATCTTCACAGAGAGAGAGAGAGAGTGAGAGAGATATACTCACCCAGGCAAATAAATATCTGATCCATCAGTCTATCTTCGTTTTTAGTAAATGGAAGAAGTATAGTATAGTAGTTCCCTTCGTCTTTCTTCCCCTCTGCTATTGCTATATATAGATACATATGTAGTTATGGCGAGTCCCTGGGAGGTTGCTTCCTCGAAAGCATTTTGTATCTCTCCAGCAACCCAAACTACTTGAGAGAGAGAGAGCTAGAGCAGCCAGAGCACATATTGGATTTATATAAATTCTCTCATTTCTCCTTCGAGTTGTGTGTGCCACTGGAGAATTTTTTTTTCTTCGTCTTCTTCTTCTGCTCATCTCATTTCGCCTTAAAAAACTCACTCTTGTCTCCATACACTTGTTCACGAAGGGGTATGGAAACCAGGGTGGAAGATAATGTCAGAGTTGTGTCCTATGTGGCAACAGTATGCGGTTCAACAAGAAAAAAAAATATCCCGTCAACGATATACCATATATATATACCTATATATACGAAATGTGTATATGGATGTTTTATCCTTGAGAGGCAGAAAGAATATGGACTTCAATAGCTTCCAGAATGTGTCGAATATCTAAAGAGGTTTGCTACTTGGAAATCGGATTGACATTGTACACAGACCCGCGCTATGAACAAGAGAGTCCCATAATCTGTGTGTACTTTATACGCCTCAGGTTACGTGCCTGCCTGTCTCCAGTCTTGAGAATGAAGAGCCAATCGGGAAATTTTGAAAGAAAAAAAATCTTACATTTTTTCCCTTCAAAAATAAATCCGAGATACTTCACGTTTCATCTTTTTTCCATTTTTTTTTCTTTCTTCTTTCTTTCTCTTCTTGTCCAGATGCCATTTCCTCATAAAATGTAAATATTGCGAATATAAACTTGTAAATACAAATCGGTACGAGACAAGCCTTGGCTCTCATTGTCGTCATATTATTCTCCTCCTCCTTTTTCAATGAGAGCTGATAAAAGTGGAGGAGGAGGCGATATTGTTGAAGTTGGAGCATGAATTAAGCCGAGCAGCAGACTATTACATAATATGATTCTGACATTTTCTCTCTCTCTCTCTCCAAGATTAGTTATTTTGCGTTATCCAAACCTGCTCGTCTCCCTTTTGTTATGTCAAAAAATGTAAATCCAAATGAAAAGTGTAATGATGGGATAAGCAGATTAGGGTAGAAATTGATGTAACTTTATACGAGCCCACGTAGAAGGAAATCCGCGCAAAAAAACTGGATTTCTCTCTAGAAAAAAAACGTTCCCTGCCTCAGATAAAGAATAACGGAGTAGAAGAAGAAAGAAAATCTTGAGAATTTTTTTTGTTTGGTTAGGCAATGACATGTACAAAGATAAGCAAACTGGAGGAAAAAAAAAGAAGATGGATGAAACTTTCCATGACAGAAGCAGACGTGTGTGTGTACTATGTTGGGATATCTCATTGTATTGTACTTTCCTCCACCAGCCGAGTCTCCACTGAATGCCAACTGATAGCTCTCCATTTCATTCCTGAGGATTTTCACTGAAAAAAGATACACACACACACAGCCACACGATATATTCCGGATTTTCGGTGGAGATAAGAAGAGTATATAGCGAACTACCTCCGCGCGCATTATGTGGACGATTGGGTTTTTTTTTCTCTTTTTTTCCTCTTCTGAAGTTCTTTGGGTTGGCTTTGGTGTCGTTTTTCCGCCTTTCTTGTGTCGAGCTGAGGTTGCTCCAAGGCAGAGAGAGAGAGAGGGAAAAAACTGTATTTACCTTTAGATTGTATCGCTCTTCTGTATTCTTCTTCTGTTCCATATTTATTTCGTACTCAATTTGATTTGAATCAGGGAATAAAAGAAAGGCAGGCGAGGCAGAGGCAGACTCTCTGTTGTGGACGGTGGTTCTATTGTGTGGGTTATCTCTCTGGTTTTCCCCTAAATCGTCAACATGGATCTGGATATGGAGTTGGAGTAGTCGGATGGATTTCGTTCGGGGAACACCACCACTACTGTTCGCCAACTCCATTTAGGATGTGTCTAACAAAAACAAGTTTAGATTGCGAAAATAATAAGCTACACACAACTTTACTTTACATCCCTATTTCATGTTATTTCATTTCTCCTTTTCTCCAATAATTTTCCTTGAAAATCTCCAAAAATTTAGACAATATATGAAGCCCCGGCTGGCGCCCAGCCCTCCAATTACTCAACTTTCTTCCAGAGTTACTTTATACATGCACACATGAACTTGTTTCCAGGACTTGAGGATCAAATTGCCCCTAATCAGGAACAATGCAAATTATTAGTCCATCCATCCATCCCGTCGTCAAACCTCAAAAACTTTTCACTCATTGACGACGACGACGACGTCGACGACGGGGAATATAATGAAGGAAGGCGGTTATTGAACGGCTAGATTAAAACCCAACAAACATTTTAATGAAAACGGGCAAAGTCTTCATTTGTGCGTTTACAGCTTGCGGAAGCCGGGCATTCAATCCAAACAACCTTTTGTTCTCCTCCTGCTCCTCTCCAAAGGAGAATATATGAGTTACACATTGGGCTGCTGCATCAAGTGAAAGAGTAACAACATCCAGGCACAAAAGTGTACTTCAACTGCTTACGTTACGTTACGTACCGAGTTACGTAAGCCTACTCTGAATAAAACGTGTAAATACCTAAGTATAATAAGTACACAGAAGAGGAGGTAGTACCCAGTAGAATACGGAATACTTTCGCACTGACGGATTTTCTGGAGTGATGAAAATAGGGAACAAATTGATAGTTGAATAGAAAGGACGGAAGCTGAGCCGGATGAGATCATTATTCCTTTATGTATCAGTAGGCATTAGAGCTCCATAGGTTTGTAATGCATGTTTCCTATATTCACCACCATTCACCATCATCACCATCATCATCATCATCACCACCTAAAGTAAACGTAAACGCTCATCCTTCGTTCGGCGGGATGCATGCGAGCTCTCTGCAAGCTATCCATGGGAAGCTGCTTTTCCCTATCTCTGTGCACATTAATCTCATTCTCCCTCCTGTAAATACGGGCATCATCCATTCAACTTGACTAGCGCTGACGAGCGAGGAGAGAGAAAAGAGAGGACAGGTCTGGATGGAAGAGAGAAGAAGACGAAGAAAAAAAAAATCATTCATTCGATATATACTTACCTACCTACCCATCTTTTTTTCTACTTCTACCTACCATATCATTTTCAAAAAAAGGAGGAATGAAAGCGTATAATGTGATATGAATAGTAGTAGAATATATCCAGCTGGAAGCATCATCAGCTTTCACCAGATCACAAATAAATAAGGTTCACAAGGTGTGCTTGCTACTACACTATCCATGAGGGGAATCCTCCGTCCAAAAATTGGGAATTCTATACACACTTGTAAACTCGGCGAGCGAGCGGCTAATCCTATTGCGTCATTATATACGTCCTATAATATAACTACCTATGCATACTTAATACTGCCCATTTTCATATTATATTTCTCTCCAAACATCTTTTGGGGAGAAAATATCATACCATATATACCTTTTTTGCTTTAAAGCTTTATCCCTGCTGGTATAATTGCTCCAATGGTTGTAATTCCCTGAGAAAAAGGGCTCTTGGGTAGAGTGAAAAGGACCTGGGCTCCGGGCCCTCGCAGTTCCCATTCAATATCTCCAGCTAATGAGCACTGGATTTTCTTCCTTTTCTCCACCACCACCTCAGATCGAGTCACTCATCGATAACAATATCCCGACTACACAGCCTCTTTCTCTCTCTCTCTCTCTCCCAAAAGATATGTGAATGAAGACGGGCTGATTGAGGGGGATATACACACCCCCTTTTTATACATATCTATATAGATTATTCTCGGGTGGAGAAGATCCGAAGTGATGTAAAATAGGTACGTACGTACGATATAGTTTTCGTTTTATATCTATGTTATCACCACCACCATGACTTTTTGTGCCATGTGGATGCAGATGAAGTAGGGATAGGTTGTAGTGGTTGGTTGCTGCATGCCTTGAGTATGTAGACTTGAGGGGACATTATGAATGCTCCTAGTCTTCGTGCAAAACACCGTAATTTGTCTTTTGTGACATGACATACGATTTCAGGGAACAAAGCTTGTACACAAATTCGTCTTATTGGAGGGAAATCCCGTTGCCTCCTTGCACCACTTGTGTTCCAAGAATTCAGCACAGCACACACAGCACCATGCCATGCACCACCACCGCAAATAGCAAAAAAAAATACGGCTGCTCCAGTTCTCTACATTCTCCATTTTCTCCAGCTCACAATCCTCCTCCTATGCTTTCTCAGCATTACCGCAAAATTAGCTGCGAGTATTCCCTATCCTATTCTCGTGGCGGCGACGCTGGGGAAAAAATCGGGAGCCAATTCCGACCATCCTTCTGTTGAAGTTAACATGTAATCTCATTTGTAAATTTATTCGAAAAAAATATGATGATTTGATGAAGGCTGCCTTTATACGTTTACTATTACTCACTACCCTCAGCTCTGTCTGACTTTTTTATGAAATAAGGATTCCATGTTGACCATAATCATTTTGTGGGGAATCCTACAAAAGTTGACTTCCTTTCAAGAATAAGAAAATATATTTTTTGCAACAAATCCAAGCAAATAACCTACAACGAATCCAATCCCTTCGCTCTGAAGTAGACATGTCTTCTTTTAATCTATTACTGACTAGCCTCAGCTCTGTCTGACTTTTTTATGAAATAAGGATTCCATGTTGACCATAATCATTTTGTGGGGAATCCTACAAAAGTTGACTTCCTTTCAAGAATAAGAAATATATTTTTTGCAACAAATCCAAGCAAATAACCTACAACGAATCCAATCCCTTCGCTCTGAAGTAGACATGTCTTCTTTTAAAAGAAAATCTGTTCACTGCATGATCCCACAAGATGTGAATGAATAATCCACCCATTTCATTTATCCCCAGCATCACATCACCACCAACATTTCATTTCAATTTTTGCGTATTTTTTTTTTCTTCTTTTTTACACTCCTCCGCTCGTCCTCCCAGCGTTCGCTCTAAATCCGAAAAAAGTGGGTTTTATAGGAAAGGAGTAGTGGCTGTGTGTGTGTGTGTACACAAGGTAGTTGTGTGTGTCCCCGAGTACCCCAGCACACCACACCACACCACTCCTCCTGTTTTTTTTCTCCCCACTTGTGAAGTTATTACTCCTCTTCTGAATTCCGTGGTTTGAAGAACACGGTAAATATCTTGTGGAAAATAAAGCCTGACTAAGTCACACCACAAGACACTTTCCCCCGTTCACTTTTTTTTTATCAAAGGCTAAAAATATATAAAAGAAAAGACTTCCTTTTGGTGGTCGTGTAGTGGTAATGGTTCTTTACTTCCACAGATGTAACTTTAGGAGGAAAAAAGGGAGAAGAGAAGAGAAAAAAATAGATTCGACGGAGGAACTGCTGCCTCCGTTGCTGCGTTGCGTTACGTTTTGTCCCTTGTGCAACGGAATGCATGGTTGGCATCATCAGGAAGGGAGCGAGACAGGAGGACATAAAACCTTCATTTCATACCTCTTCTCACAGTCTCTCTCTTTCTCTAAACCTCACGACTTGGTTCTTTTTTTATCTGAGCCCAGCAAAGAGAAAAAAGAGAGACACTTACACATGAATGAAAAGAAAGGATAAAAAAAAGAAAAGAGGAATGAAATTGAAATGAAAGGAAGGACACTACTTACTGCTTACTTCTTTTTTTTCTTCTTCTTCTTCATGACGGATGCTTGCAAGTAACTTACCTTTCCTTTTACTACACACTTTATAATATTACATGCCCCAAAGTTGGGGAAAAAAGAATCAGTTAGGGGCAGAGAAGCATTCATTCACGGTCTTGGAAGAAAAAAGGTTATAATACCTTCATTTCAAACATTTTCTGCGACTTTCACTAGACGAGGACGAGTAGGAAGGAGCATATATATGGCATGGCTCCACCTCGACCAACTGGTGTAGTTAAGCATTACTCCACACACTCTCGAACAGAATGCCTTTAGGACAGTGTGTATACTTGGTGATGGTGGTGGCGGAGGTGGTGTGAGTTCCGTGAAACAAACTAGACTCCTTTTCCCAATTCTTTAGTCTGCTTTTTATGAAGGGAAAAGGTTCTTAAGTACCTAAGCTCCCAAGTATAAAAAGCTATCGGCGGCCAGCCAGCGTGCTAGTTAGAAAAAGGGAGAGTTTTAATAGAAAAAAAGATTTCTAGCACAATGCACAGTGCTCGCTCCTGATCGTAGACGCTAAGAGGTTTTTTTTCGTTTTTTCCGTATTACTCTCTCTCTCTCTTTCTCTGGAGGAGCAGATCAGAGTAGAGGCAGAGAACAAGATTGAACATCGTCGCGAAAAAAAACTGGATAAAAAAATTCCACCGAAGCCATAAGGTAGTTTTGGTGCAGGGGAGAGCATGTGTGTTTTTGGGGAGATATTGTAAAGGTATGATGAGCGGTGGTGGTGGTGGTAGTGATGGAGGAGGTTGATGCTGATGTATGAATTCGGAATAAAATGAATGACGACACGACTGGATAAACTTTTATAGCGTGTCATTAACGGTTTTAATGCCAACCATGCCAGTCTATCCCGAGCGGAGGAAAGGGTATATAAAGAAAATTGGGAAATGTGGAGTGGTTGATGGCTGGCGGGTATATGGCATATTGAAGACGAGCGGATTTGCAAACCGAATATGTCATCGAATAATTTTAAGACATGCTGCGTGTCTGTGCATTCAACCTGAAATAGGACTACCACAAAAATAAAATTGGAGGCTGGAGGGGAGGAACATATAATAAGTATGTATATATGTACATACCACACGACACGAACGAGTCAGCAAAGTGATTGCAAATATTTCCCTGTGATAAGTAACAAGTATGGAGGGAGGGAGAGAGCAGAAGGGAATGATAAGGTCTTTGAAAGACGAAGGAGGAAAAGAAGACCTGCTTGAAAAGTTTTTAATGTTTGCAGAGCACACAACTTGAAGGAATTGATCTGTGAGAGTCAATATCAATGCCTGGAAACTTGTCCAAGTCTGCATAATATTGGATGGATGATGATGATGATGATGATGATGACAACATGGGGGATTTTTTTGTTCAACATGAAACATGGACCAGCCTCCGAACGAATAATCATTTCTCTGGCGAGGTGGAGTGGAATATCGGAGAACAAGAAGATTTGGAAAAGAAAAGAAATTGAAAGATTAGCAGTGGAGCTGATTACAAAGTTTTTTTTCCTCGTCTTTCTTTTTCCAGAACAAAACAGAGAAACGGAGATGGAGAGAGAAAAAAATCAGAGAAAATGTTTTTCACAATCAAAAAAAAGTAGAGGAATATATATCCAACTGGTCCATAATATGAGATGATCCAGCGGAGCCAGGGAACCAAAATGTAATTGAGGAAGTCGAAAAGGAGAGAGAGGGAAAGAATGGAGCTGGCTGTATTTTTTCGTAATAAACGGAGGAAATCAAGGCTGGAAGGGGAAAAGCGACGACGACACATTGACACAAGATACACACGATAGCAAGCTACACCTTTTGTCTGCTCTCTATTATCTCTTGTCATCAGAACACACATCACCGTATCCAGATACTTCTCATAATCGTCCCCCCAAGCTATCATAATCAGGCTTTTTTTGAGGGGGGAAATGGAACCAAGTTCCTGTTGGCACAAGTACTCTCTCTCGGCGTATGAAAATTGATATGACGAGATGGAGACGGAGATGATGACGACAAGTAGAGAGTGTGTATATATATTCTCTCTTTTTTCCTCCTGCTGCTGCTGTGGAATATGAATGCTCAGGGTAAATAAAAGAAGGCAGAGAGAGAGACAGAGAGAGCGGAGAAAACTGAAATAAAAGAAGGTAAACAGAAAGATTGTGGTGATACGACGCACGGGAGGAGACGGAGGAAAATGAAAGATTTGAATAGACTCCAAAAAAATAAGTCTTTTCATCTGGGAAAGCTCTTTTTATTGAGGATTAGAGCTGGAAAATGTTTGTCAACCTGGGAGAAAATATATATATTATATTTTTCGTGGAAAATTATTATGAGATAAATATATATTATGTATAGGTATATATATATTCTGAATCTGGGAGTGAATGTTTTGGTCGTCAACTTACCTGAAGAGGTTGGATGGAACAGCAGCGCCTGGCGGAAGTATAATGACCAAGCTGACAACTGACAGTCGTCGTTAGAATTTAAGACGCTCTTTGATCACTCATCCGGCATCCTTAGAGTTTTAATAAGACCCACAAGTATGTGGTGTATTGTTTCGGCACGGGAACGAAGGACATGAGATCTATACATATATATTTCTCAAAAATACTTTTTATTATTCCCTTTGACTACTTAAAGTAATGATTTCCAAGCGGAAAAGTTGTCCTGCTCAGAATAATGGGGAAACATGTCCGACTTGAGTAGCTCAAAGGTGAGGGGAAGGGGAGGAGGAGGTGGTGTGCTTGCTCTAAGAAAATCAGGGAGGGGGAGAGAGTAAATTCCTCCTCTGTATTTGAAGTGGGGATCCTGATGATCAGTGAGGCTTACGTAATGCCATTCCCACGAAGAGTAAGAACAAGTTGGATCACTACTTTCCTTTGAGGAATGACTTGCTGGCTCCAGCTAAGACTGTCAAATGTCAAAACGGCGGTTGAGAGTTGGGAGACCACATACAGCTTGAAATAAAATAATTGTAGTTTTGAAGTCCTTGAAAACTCTTTTGTAATACGGGGTATGGGATTTCCAAGGGAAAAGAGAGTGGTGTGGTGTAGTCAGTGGGCTTCAGTTAATTAAATACGGGGTTTTCTGAATTCGTCTTGATTTTCAAGTAGTATTTTGTAAGACGATTGTAAGACGATTCCACTACTAATGATAAAATTTGAATTTAGAATATGTACAATTTTTCATAGTTCTTTTGAAGGCTTTTAGATCTTTAAGAAATAAGAAATACCGTTAAATATCTCTTACCTTTGACGACATGCGACAGGATGAAATAATAAAACAAATAACGAGCGAAAAAAAGAATTTATATTGATGGACTTTGATCTCAGCTAAAAATTTTACAATACATCTACGTAACTTAAGCGTAGGTTAACGGTTCTCGAAGTATTGTTGTTTCAATTACAGTCATATGGATGACAAAGTCCATTAAACTAACACTGCTTGCTCACATGCTTTTTGTATCATGATTTTTTTCATTAGAAATGTCCAGCCATATTTATTTCTCCATATATATACGAAATGCTAATAGGAGCAACTTTTCAAGCTCTCACGTTCCCCCATTCAAGTGGGCATATTCTCTCTCTCTTTCGCTATCCCACACTCCCTCATCCTCTCTGCTAATAATAGAGTTACACAAAAGTCAGTGGCCACTATCATATTTCTAATTTCTTGACAAGTCTTCTTCTCCTTCTTCTTGCTAAAGAAAAAAAAACCTTTTCTCCTTTTTTCTCTCTCTTGTAAAGCTCCTCCAACTCTCTCCTCTTCCCTCTTAATATCCTCTTATACCCTATTCTTCTTCTTTTTTTTGTGCTCTCTCACTCTCTCGAATATCACATTTCTCACCAACTTCCCTTCTTGTTCGGGTGAAGCTTTTCATCGTCAAATTATGATCTCTTTCTCTATGACACTGGCCCATTCCCATCTTTCTTTCCCTCTCCACAGTCTCCACGTATATTTCTCCCGTTTTCCCCTCCAGCCTCCCAGTCCCAACCTCCATTTTTGCTTTATTTCTTAAGGATTTACGATGATGTAATTCATGGGGCTTGAAGGGCAGGTGGAGAGGAGCATTGCGAAAAATTGTCAATCAACTTGATGCCGTATATATATGGTGAGTGAGTCGTGTGCTGTTGCACTTGTCAGTACATGGTTCACTGCTATCACTGTACAATTTTTCGTGAGGGTTCTCTCCTGCCTTTTGGGAAACCCCGAAAATCCTATTACTAATACTACTACCCTCTCATACACTTTTGTTATTATTATCCGATAGGTACACACACACACACAGGCCTAAAAACCTAATAGTGAAATGTACATTACCAGCCTCCCTCGCAGCAAAGAAAAAAGAAGAAAATTTCATGGAGTTGAGTAACCAAGAAAAAGGTAGTAAGTAGTAGGAGTAGTACACTTTAGACAAGCTTTTGTGTGTGCCTGGAAAACCATATACCCCGACTCCAAGTTGGTTATATGGAATTTTGGACTCTAGTATTTAATGCAAGCTCACAGTCACACACATCCACTTTCATATTTAATACATAATGTGCTAAAGCACTTTCCCAGATGATATATCATCATGGAACAGCCATAATTCCGCACCTGAGTTGAGTACCAGTCAAGTTGAGAGAAGATTGGGGAAGTAGATCATCGTCTTTCTCATTACTACCCGTTTCCACCATCCTCCCTCCTCTCTCTCTCTTTCTTGTTCACTACTACTCTCTTCTGTCACGAGTATCCTGCTAATAGCCCAAGAGCTCTTTTGAACGTTCCCAGGACATTTCAACAATTTTTTACTCTCTCTCTCTCTCTCTCTCTCTCTCTCTCTCTCTCTCTCTCTCTCTCTCAACATTACACACTCCTTCATTTTTTCTCGTATGGTTCAATTCCGAAAAAAAGTTGGGAGGAAAACGACTTTTGATGCTTGATGCGACCAAACAGATCACTTGAACTGTCCTTTTTAGCAGTTGGTCTGGGTGTGGAAAAGTGTTGAGCGTTTTTCACCTGGAATTGGAATGAGTCACGACTGGCTGGTTCCTCCACGGCTGGCATAGCTTTTATACTTCAAAATCCTTTTTTCGTTTGATTTTATATCTCCATTTCGACAAGATGTGGTTTGCGGTGCAGCAAGAAAAGCCTGACGTGGGGACGGTAATTTTCAAGGCTGATGATTACTACGAGAGGCTCCAGCTCGTCGGGGGCATGTGGAACAACAATAAATACTTGTATTACGAAATGATCAGCTCTCCGATTCACTCATCCAGCGAGCATGAGGAGGATCCTGTAAGAAGGGAGGAGAAACAGCCGTACACTGTGGACGACATTACGGACGTGCCGCAACTTCTGGCTTACCTGGAGCTGGCCCACATGAATGGGGCACTCCCGCCAGGAATGGCGTACTTTATGTGGGACCTCCACAAGTTGTACATGAAAAAGATGCATGAGTACGGGTAGGTGTGTCCAGGTTATATTTGTATGAACTCGAACACGAGAGGATGAGGAAAACAATGTCAAAACAATAATTGTGGTTTGTTATTATTATTATTAGTCATGCCATCCACTGGATGTCCAAGAAGGACTATCAAGTGTTGGAGAATCGAGAAAAATGGCAACGACTCCTGGCCTCAGTTGACAAGCGAGTTCAGCGGGCGGAGAAACTCGAGGAGGAAGTGAAATGGAGAAAACGGCGGTTGCTGAAGCCGCCCGAAATTAAGCAATACTTTGGAATTGACTCCCCACCGGAGGAAGTTGAGAAACCTGGGCCGGGGGAACAGACCAAGCAACAAGAGCACAAGAAGAAGAAGAAGAAGAAGAAGACGAAGGTCCACAAAAAGAAGACGAAAAAGAAGGGGAAGAGTAAAAAGAAGAAGAAAAGGAAGAGGAAGAAGAATAAGGTGGAGGATGAAAAGCCGAAAACGCAGTGGCAGCTGTATATGAAGGATAAGTTGGAGCATCCCTGTCCGCTGGATTTTGGTCAGACGACATTGTACGACAAGCTGGATATCCGGATTCCTGGGAAGCACTGGGAATTCACGCGGTTTTATCATAAGCTGTCGAGAGCCATCAGGTTTTCAAGGTATCAGCCGGTCAATTGGAGAACAATTAGTTTACAAGAGGTGGATAAACATCGGTTTCATAATGATTGTTGGACGGTGCTTAAAGGTAAATCAGCTAAAAATAAATTTAATTGAAAAAATTATTTAGGATTTGAAGCATTCCGCTTTTACTTGTATTTAGGGAAAGTTTTTGACATCACCGAATATCTGGATAAGCATCCTGGAGATCCGAGGCTGATCATGCAGGGGGCTGGCGTTGACTGCACATATTTATTCGACGCGGTATTTAATTTTTTTATACAAAAGTGAACCTGCTTTCACTCTTGAGCATTATTCGTTCAATTAAATACGCAATTAAATATATGTACTTATTTGCATCAAGATTAGATCCATCCCTACGTCGTCTTCGACGAGATCCTGTCCCGGAAACAAATCGGAACTTTGCCGTTTTACAGAGAGCATTGGCACACGCCATGGGAGAAACCAGCCTATTTTGACATTTGTCGATCCCTCAAAGAGTGGATTGTTCGTCGTAAGTGTTCGCAAAATAACAAAATAGGTACATCCAGTTTTTTAATGATAAATAATTAACATTTTAACTTGTGCTCCCATTATTACTCCAGCACGCAATCCCTACAAGAGATACCAGCCGAGCTCAAAGTTTAAGCAATTGACGAATTCATTCGTTTACAAGGCAAGTTTAATTCAATCTATAGTCACTAAGCATAAGAAATAGCACATTTTTTTTAATTTGGCTACTCCACTCTAATCCCAGCAGTCCCTCCATTGTTGTGTGTCCCCTGATTAGTTTCTACGACTTTGATGATTCCAACGCACTAAACCTAATGGTATTATCCTCATTATTTCTGTCCCGCAGTTGATTAGCCGCCGTCCATGTCCATCCATCCAACATGATATAACCTTTAGACTAAAACTAATCTTGTCTTTTCACCCTCGAACACAATTTTTTTTGTGTCCCCACGATCCCCGCGACCCCATACACCATAGAATAGAATGCGACGACGACGGAGCGAGTGGAGTGGGATCAACGAGTAAAAATTAATTAGCTTTGGTGAATAAGAGGAAGGTCATCTTGTGATTGAGCCGAAAAAGCATATAATATCCTCTCCTCTCTCCTGCCATCTCATTTTCTTAGCTTTGATACTATCAACACACACACACACACGGATGTATAGGATATAGGTCCCCTTACGCAATTGCGGAAAACAAATTACGACTTTTTCCTCTAATAATACGTCCAACACAAAAAAAAACCAACAAGTCCTAATTCGGCCAAGACAGAGGGTATTCAACCGTATATTTTATACGGTTTCCTTTTTTCTCTCTCTCCTCTCTCTCTGAGATCCGTCCAACTTGGATTATTTTCGTCCACGAGCAGCAGTAATATTTACTCAGAAATGAACTGGTCTTTTTTTTGTGGAAATGGTGAAGTAGCAAGTGGGAAAACGTAATAGCTAATATAGGTGTCCTCTCGTCCGTCCTCCTCCTTCCAAGTACCAATCTCCTAAATAGAATATTGCTATTGCTTTTTTCTTTTCCTGGTTTTGTCCCCTTTGAACTCAATTACTTGACAAGAGTGGCTGCTGGTATGGTATAGTGGAGTGGGGCCCCGCGTCATAATATTTTTTTATTTCTGTTTCGATCCAGGTAAGCTTCCCCAGTGACTTGATCTCGAGGGAGGAGGACTGGTCACTAACAATTGTGCGTGGATGTCAAGTCACCATCCTAAAGTATATTGACGCTCAGTATGTCTGGTATGGCGGGTTTGACCTTCGTAATCGAGTGATAGATGACACAGCATATCGCGTCTTTTCTGATGACTTTAATACCCTAACTATCGAGCTTATGAAGCCTTACAAACGTATGTTGTGTCCAGTGCCATTTCCAAACATTTCCACGATGAAGATGAAATGGGAACGAGATGGGTTTTTTCTTTAGGCTTACTTTGAATTCCAGTTTGGGTTCGCAACGCTCTCAGGAATAAGCGGCAAGATGACGGATTCTTCTTTCCCTCCTTTGCCCTTCCTGACACGTACCGGGCGACGTTGGTGGAAAGGTGGTGTATTTTTTTTGACAATTTGTTTTTTGGTAATATCATCAAAATAATTTTTATATACAAGCACGTGGGCTGCCCCGACATACATAATATTTCTAATAATAAAAAGATCCCAAGTGGCACCTGGGGTCAAGCTGTATGGGATTTCGGTGGGATTGAGCCAAGTGATCGGGTGTCCAATCGGGTGGTATATCAATATACGATTACAAGGTTTGAAGTCTAATCTTGTTTTGTGATCCACCTCCAATTAAGTTAATGGCTCGATAGAAAATATTATATCCTCTCCGTTTTATTTTCATAATATTTTTTTCCAGGAGAAACCCGGCCATACACTCCAGTTTGCTTGCCAGACGAATTTGAAGAGAAATTCAAGGAGACGGTGGGCAGCTTTCAAACCCTCTTTTTTATCATCAAGGAGTTTAAGGACGGGGATTTCACCTCAATGCTCCATCATCTGCCCACGACTGCCGTCGTAAGAGGGGCAAATCTGGCGCTAAGCTTTCCAATGGGAAGCTTCCAGCTTCAGTTTCTCTACTCGGAAATGGACACAATGCTGCTGATTGCGGGCGGGACTGGAATATCCGTTATGACCCGCATCATTCAGGAGTACGTCCTCAATAAAGAGAAACTCGGGGGGAAAATTGTCATCTTATTGTTTTTCGCTCAACATCGCGCGGATTTGATTTGGAAAAAGTCGTGGGTCTATTTAGCCCAAAAGTATCCCTGGTTCCATGTGTTCTGCTCATTAACCCGGGTATTACGCTACTCCCTGGATGGCAAACCCACTCCCGTCCTGGATGATGAGGAGGAGGAGGAGGACACCGACACCGACCTTCCACCAATACCTGTTAAAGAAAACCCCAGTCTGAAAAAAAGTTTTCATAATAAAAAGGTGAAAGTCGGGGCATCGAAAACAAATAATGATGCAAATAACGCTACCATTTGGGAATATAATCCGGCCAATCCCCACGAACTTTATGGCTATCCGGCGGTTTCCAAGTTGGAACATATTTTTAACCAAATTCCGGGTGCAAATGGGGCTACTACTACTCACCATAAAGCTTGTGTGTGCGGACCGGCCGGGTTTAACTTTAACTGCGACAAGTGAGATGAGATGAGAATCCTCCCTAATTTCAACTTTTCTCCAAACATATAATATAATTCCCTCCTGTGAATGTACTTTTAAAAATGATTATCACTACTTTCAGGATGCTCAAGGAGTTTGGAAAGCATTCCAAGCCAAACATTTGGTACTTTGCGGCATAAAAGAGAGAGCAGCGTGTTTATTGTGTTTATATACGAATTGATAGGATGAATAAATAAGAAACAGGGGATTTCTTCTCCTCTGGAATATTCACTTTTCCTAAAAGTTTTTCATTGTTAGTTCTTATCCCACCAATTTCCCACACCTGAGCAGCCTTATTCCCCCGGTCATTCCGACTTGCATCGTTTTTAGACCGATAAACAGGATGAAAATTGGTTTTATTTTGTCGCAGCCAGCCACCCACAAGCACCACCGCTACCACTCTCCATGGTATGGTGGTGTTAAACTTTTTCTCCCCCGATTTGCACCGGATTATTATGCCAAATTATGCCAATAAAGTTTGCGGTGAGGAGAGAGATGCTATTTGAGGAAAAAGTTTTTAATGATGTTGCTTACAAATGCGGAGGAAGAACAGGGACATCAAACGATTTAAAAAATAAAGTTGGGCTACCGTTATTTCTTTTTTGAAAGAAATGAACTTTTTTCCAGACTAACTAATAATAATTGTTATGGAATATGTCTACAATTCAAATTCATTTGAACTTTGGGGCAAAGTGTGGAAAGGACCGACCGACAGAAACTCATCATAATAGAATAATAATATTGCATGGAAAACTACGCATTATATTTTATATCCCATCTAAAAAAAGTTGACAAGCATTTTTCTGAAGGGGTCGTACGGAATGATCTCCAACTTCAAAGGGAAAATGTTTCGTTCAAGCATGTTGGAGGTGAAGTATATGCATACATACATAGCTGCTGTACATATTTTATGGGAATTTAAGTGACGGATGCGTAATTGAGTTTTGCGTCCGAAATTTGACATGAATTCGCAATTCAAGTTTTGTAACATTCTTTTGAACAACTTTTTTTACGCAGTTGTCATTTTTTTTCCTGGAAAACGCTATCAACCCAGACAACCCATGGTATTCACCATCGCATGCATCGCTGTACATATATGAGCAACTTTAAGTAGGCTGTTGGAATTCAAGTCCCGTTTCCCAAAGTAATTCCCTTTGGCAGTACACCACTCACTCACTACTGACTACTGACTGTGGTTCAGTCAGAGGCTAGCCAACTCTGATATATGCATATCCTATATATAGAAAAATATACATATGGTAAATGAGCGGAAGCTGTTGGTGAAGTATGAAGACCAGAGGAAGTTGGTTCTGAGGTAGTCATCATCTTCTGGCTTGCCCGTGACGGACGCCATAATATAGGTATATTGTACTCGGCAGTTTCACCGTGAAAGATTCTCTCTCTGATGATGATTTGGCTGCTTCATATACGTATACCAAAAACAGAAACGAAACGAAACGAAACGAAGCTTTCATCATCACGAGTGGAAAAATGAGTTGCCCCCGATATATTCCCCTATAATCTATCAAGAAGTCCATTTCAGATGTCATAACTGAAAAATAAAGATTTTTTCCCAGGAGCGATCGCCAGGATAATGAAGATGTGATGAGGTGGGCTTCCAGCTGTTTTCCCATACTTAAATTTATTCTAATGTCCAAAAATGTTTTACTACTTGTTAGCCTGGAGCTGACACGTGTTTTAATGCTCGAGAACTGAACTCACTGAGGTCGTGAGTTGGCATATTTTGCGGAGGAAAATAGATCTCAAAATTCAACTCCACTTTAACCACAAATATTATATACGACTAGCTGAGCTGGAAATATACGAAGGCTGATGATGGCTGATGATGATGATGACGATGCTTTTGACTTTGACTGGGAGCCTGGATGTCTTGTTTTCCCCCATTTTATGACCTTTACCACAGTGGAGCCCACGCAGCTCTATTTACATTTATACCCAGGTTAGCCAAGCTGTTTTACATAAGTCAAAAGAGGAGCATGGAGCATGGAAGTTTGTCAAAAACTAGTCTAGCTAGCAAGTTTATTTTTGTGCGTATAAAAAGTACAGAGTCCCGCTCAAGTTGGGTATAGGCAGACATGCATGTATATATATATTTTTTTGTGAACGAAGCGAAATGGGATAATATTGCCTGCTGAGCCGGAGGCGACAGTTTTGACTCTCTTTTCAGTTTGTTCTTCACATCAGAGAAGAGAGAGAGAAAGAAAGAGAGAGAGAAAATAGTGTGTGTGAATGGGAAACACATGTACTAGCCGAGAGTTTTATGCTTTTCCCCGCTTCCTTCCTCCCTTTTTCAACTCGACGCAGTCGAGGGAGACGAAAGGGAAAAAGCTAGACAATTTTCAAACCCTACACACTTTCACACGTATTTTGCCTCTCCTGTTCCCTCCGAGAGAGAGGATGACAACGAGGTAATTAACGCGAAAAAACTAGTGGGTAAAAGTGTACAACGGAGCGTTTCCTCCTCTCTGATCCTTTTGACGAGTAATCAGAGGCTGGCAGGAGGGAGCAGTGCGGAGAAAAAGGTTGAGTGCGTAGCATCATCATACGAGCACCTATATATACCTACCTAGTATTGTATTGCGTAGAATTGCGTTACATCCGAATTTTCTCCGGCCAAAGAATCAAGTGGAATCTCGGGGATGACTTTTGACGTCTCTCTTTTAAAAAAAATAAGTCAAGTTGAAATCAAAGGAAAGCGGAAAACTGTCTGATGACATGATGATGACTTGCTACATGGTTCCTTCCTTGTAAAAACGGTGCTAATATGAATGTTCATTTCTAATTTCCGAAAAAAAACAGCATTCAGGGCGACAACCCAAGCGTGGGAGTGAGTATGCCATGCCGAGTGGCCAAAGTTCAATGTCGTCGAAGTTGGAATTGCTCCTGTAATGACGAAATGCGGTTAGTAGATGGGAATTTAATTATTTACGGAATGAAGAAACTTTTTGGGAAAATGAAAATGTGGAGTGGTTCATTAGGAGAAACACGGCTTCATGGGCAATTAAAAGTTGGAAATTGAAAAAAAAATTGTGTGGACAGTCACCAGTCGTAGTCGACGAGTCGAGTCGATGGCAAAATATTCATTTTCGGGACTCTGTGGAAAACAACCTCAAGGAGTAAATTGTCCGGTAATGAAAGTTTATCGACGATTTATTTAACCCATCCAAAACATTCAAATTCACGGTAGAACTTGCATGATGATGATGAATTGTCGTTTTTTGGGGGGTTTTAAGCCCGAATCCGGATTCATCATCAGACCTCTCTCCCTCCCTCCCCCGGATTGGATTTGGAGAGTGGACGTGTAGTGGATGTGTAGAGTAGAGACAGTGAATATTATCCTTTTGTATGTAGAACTAGAAAATTTATTACGGCTAGAGTCATCATCAGCTCAGCTCAGTTCAATAGGATCAAAGTCTGGGGACACAATATAATGCTCCAATCCATTTTCGCAGTGACACTCCCTGTCCAGCTTGATCTAATAATAGTTGGAGTTGGACTGCTCCATATATACCTCCGGTTTCACCCCTTTTATTGGATATTATTAAATAAAATATGAAAAGTCGATTCGAATAGAAGCACAATCATCCATACTCCCATTGTAGTTCAGCGAAATAGACTCGAACGAAAGAGAGAGAAAAAAAGGAGAATAGTAACAAAAAAATTTCCGCTCCCCATTCTACGCTCCCTTGTTCCGCACTCGCATGTACATGATGAAAGTTTCTCTTCAAAATGAGATCATATATTTTGAGCCCACTTTGCTCTCCAAGATTCAGAAGAGAGAAAAGTTTTTTTTTCAGGAAAAGGTAGAAGACTTCTTTTAGAGTCGGCTCGTATTTTTTCTATGGATTCTATATATAGGACATATATAGGTATCAATTTTTGTACCCAAATGCGCACCATATGATACCAAAAAGGCAGGTGGGGAGGGTAATGTTGGACCATGAGCACATTGAGAAAGCTATGTGCCGATGCATGGGACCGGGTTGTTGGAAGGATGTTCCCTTNACCATGAGCACATTGACAAAGCTATGTGCCGATGGGATCGGGTTGGAAGGATGTTCCCTTACGTTAACATGCACAGTTTGCCCCTATCTGGGTTTCATTCAGAGATGCTGGGAATATGCTTCCGAAACCTTATCTGCTCTACCAGCTTTTCATGATTGTGTAAAAAAATATGTCTATACCACTTTCCACTTTTTAGGGAATAAGTTCCTCATAGATCACATTATGAGACGATTATATATACATACTGTTTTAAAGGGTTGATATGTTGATAGGTGTATACGGACCGAAAAAAACAACTTTGTACTGGGAAAAGCCAAAGTTAGCTATATATTGCATTGCGCCCAGATTTTTCATTCAACATCCACATGGAATATGTTGGTGCGAACTGAATGAATGTAGTTATTCTTATGATTATGTCATGTGAGAGCTAATGCCCAACATACTAATATCTATGATGAGAAGGACAAGAGGCTTTTTCCGAAAACTCCTGTTCATAGATCACATTATGAGACGATTATATATACATACTGTTTTAAAGGGTTGATATGTTGATAGGTGTACGGACCCAAAAAAAAACTTTATATTGCATTGCGCCCAGATTTTTCATTCAACATCCACATGGAATATATTGGTGCGAACTGAATGAATGTAGTTATTCTTGTGATTATGTCATGTGAGAGCTAATGCCCAACATACTAATATCTATGATGAGAAGGACAAGAGGCTTTTTCCGAAAACTCCTGCCAATTCCACAAGTCGGGTTCCGGTCATCGCCTGTATTTCACTGTCCATGTTTCCGGACAAGTTGCTAATGGATTCCATGATCATTGAAATGTGAAGTAATGGAGATATCGGGTGAAAGTGTCCACACACACGGACAAAAAAATGTACGCCTTTTTTTCTTCTTTTCTCTCCCTTCTTTCCTCGGATGATGTCACATACGCCGAGTGTGCTGGCGCTGGCTTTATTATCGGGTGTGAAGAAAACATCCAAAAAAAGGAATGAAGTTGAATGTGGGGAGATATGGCTTCAAATGCGAGCAGTAGTCAAAAACGTATCTCATTGTAGCCAATGCTTGTTGAAACAGCTAATCTAGCGTGACTGTGTGCAGTGGGCAGTGAGTGCGTTTAAAGATGAGTCGCATAATATTTCTGGGAGATACTATTTAATCTTCAGATATCTAATAAAGCGTACACTGTGAAAGCACCTTTATTCAATTGTTGGGTTCACGGAGGCGCGTTTTTATGCTTAAAAACATCTTAAATTCTGCATTCATTTCAACAACAAGAATTTTCGGTAATTGGATGAGATCATGCATAACCTAATCAAATTGTAAAAGTGAACGATCTTTATAAGGACATTAGGTAATTGTAACAAATTGGGATAACAATATGCACACCTACGGGATTGTTATGTTATTGGGATTGGCAGTTCGTTCTATCGTGGAATTGTTGGACATACGCTATTATTATAACTAGGAAAGCATGAATTCGACGTTGACTACAGAATATATTTAATATAGTAGTTATATATTACTACAGATTCTAGTGGGGACTATTCGGTAGTTAGTTTGTGTGAACTAAAACAAAAACAAATAATAGCGGAATTGTTTCTGTTTTGCTCCTGAACATGAGAATCCTGCAGGATTCACACACACACAGACGTGTTTCCGTCCTCCACACATTCACATCATCCTTCCAACCAAACCCACCCATTTCACAGATAGAGAAGATGCTCGATCGCCTCTCGCGGATCGGATCGCGATTGACATGACAGGACACCAGCCTTTTCTCTCAACTTTGTAGAGGATTTGAGTGGAGTGAACAGGATGTGAATGGATCTCGGCAATTGAATCCCCATCATATCATGAATTTTGGATGTTGATATTTTCCCATCTTGGAAATTGATACTTGTGGAAACGGACCATGAACCAGGAGGCTTGACGGAGGGGAGGCTATTCCGTAGCCAGCCATTATACATTATATAGGTACATCCAGCCAGAATACGGAGTCCTTTTTCGGCTAAAAGTAAAACGGATTTTCTACCAGCAGCTCAACTACCTATATACATACAGCACTACTACTACTACGGCTTTACTTATTTACTAACTCATAACTCCCTTGTAGTCCATTTTCCTCGAGAATTGATTTTAGCTAGCTCGTTCTCTCCCATTTTATGCGACTCTCATGAATTTCATAAAAAAAGCACTCTTTTCACTTTCATTCTCATCCTTTCACTGCTGCTTGCTGCTGGTTTGGCTCCGTACTTGAAAAAATAACGCATCCTTCCTCGTCACTTCCGTAATTGAGATATACTCTGTGAATGACTGGGGATCCTCTGATTTCCAATAGTACACAATTACGCAAACAGACATTCCATTCATCTTAATTCCACAATTTGTACGGGCTCTCAAAGTTTACACTCATAAAGAGTAGGCACACAGTATGTACACGCACTATCTACGCACTACTTCAAATGCGTAAATGAACACACGGATCACCATATGTGCTGCGGCGTCGGTCGGGACACCAGAAACCCTCGCATTCCAAAAATCGTCAAAGTAGCCAACTAAAATCAACATAAATTTTTAGCATTTTTTTCTTCTTCGTCTTCTCTCCCCGTCCATAGTCTCTCTTCCGCCCAATTTTATGCTCCCATATTTCCCTCTGGAATGACAGAGAAAACAAGGAATATTCCAGAAATCGGTTTTACAAATGTTCTGTTCACTCCGACAAAACCAATCCGACACGTGTCACGACGACAATCCTCCTTCCTCCCCAACAACCTTGTGCACGTTTTCCCCCTAGAATCGTCACAGAGTTTTTTACATGCCAAACCTCCGTCGTCTCTGTCTACACTCACTCCATATATATCCTTTTTTTTAGCTACCTGCATAAACATGATGGCACATGACAAGACATGACACTACTCTGCGTATATGATCACCATATGTATCAGGTTGGCTCCTCTCTTCTCTCTCTCTCTCTGTTTACGGATCTACTTTACCCTGTTTGCAATCAAACGTCCAAATTCCTCGTCGCCAGATCGGCTTTCCCCTCTCCGCTCCTCCGTAAATCCCGATTTTATTTATTTTCTCAAAGAGACTGAAAAAAATGCGAGACTATTGGACAAGTTCTGTTTTTATGGGGAACTGCGTAAAAAAAGTGTAACCCATGATTCTATTTTATGATTATTTCCTTCACCATCTGGAAACATCTACTGGGAAATAGAGGGCACTCATTCAATTTCCCTCTGTGAAAAATGGTGAAGATTTTTTTTTTGTAAAAAAATTCCTCTTATGGACTCACAAGGATTCGTTTCCGTCTTCCTGAGTGGTACTCTGAAAAAAAAGTTGGAAACTTTTCTTGTCAATTCAGTCGCTCACTCACTCACTCTTTGCTACTACCTCTTTTCTACCGTTTGTCACTTTAGTAGTGGTGCGTAGTAGACAGGATTTAATTTTCTATTTTCAAAAATCCATTTAAACCCACCGTAAAAAAGTGCGAGTTTTTATGATGCTTCAAGGGGCTCAGCAAAAAAAATTTGTTGGAGGTACTCTTCTGCACCAATTTAATTTGTTTTTTGTGCGTATTATTATTCCACCTTACGTTTTTTGAGCCGAACAAGCCCGGCTTTTGATAAATGAGGCGTGCCGTAATGCACAAGCACATCTGCACAACCCGCGCTCGTGAAACTTGCTCCTAATTGAGGCATAACGCTACCGGTTCAATTTTTAGAACCTCTCATAAGGCCTCTGTAAATATATGACGCTCCGGTAATGAATATTAATTGCCATTGCAGTACAAAAGGTGAAGGGAGATGAAGATGCTAGAGAAAAAAAATTGGCATCAGCGTTTTTTTTAAAGTACGTACGCTCGAAAAGAGTAGGAGGGACACGGGAGGAAAAAAGAAGAAGAAAAAAAGAGTAAATTACACAGCATGAGAATGAACATCCCGGTTTCCAGTAGTAGTAAGACGTAGTGCTTCAAAACTACCAAGTGCACTTTTCCCCTCTGCCCGTCAAAGGAAAAACGGGTGTCATTATCATCATGAGTGAAAGTGTGTAGTCATCAAAATCATCATATCAAGGTTTTTCCCTAGAAAATCCCCGAATTAAAAGGAAGAGCCGAGAAGCCTTTGTGAATCCACTTGAACTTCGTCTTTTTTTGATAGCCTTGATTCTTTTTTAGAGAGGGAGCCTTATTCACCCAGAAGATGAATGCAAATTATTTTCCCAGTCGGAACCATGCACTACGTTAAAAACAAACTTTTATATTCCTATCCTCTGTTATTCTTCAAACGGGGAAAGGCGGCGGTGTAATGAGAGAAAGGAGGATTTTTTTCTCTTTCTCTCAAGTTGTATACGAGCCTTTTTTTAGTGTTTATTATACACAAGAGTAAAACGCACTCCTTTTAGCATTTAACCATGGAATGGTATTTAATTTGGCAGAGGGAGAGTGTGGCTGTGTGTTGATGTTGATGGTAAAATCGAGATTAGTAGGACGAGCCCGGGTTTTTTCCCTGGTAATAGCAACTTTAGAAAACAACACAAAACAGAGAGAGAGAGAGAGACAAGGTCCCACTGGTATTTATCTAGATGCTCGTTTATGCTTCTTTTAAAGTTTCTCCTCAACACCATAAAGCTAGGAGCTGACACGGAATGGAAAATGAGAGGAGGACGTTCGAGGTGGCATGGTGGTGGTGGTGGTGTGGTGTTTGGAGTCTGGATTGAGAAAAATAGAACAAAAAAAAACAAGAGCTACACGTCATCATCATCTTTGAACTTGAAGCGAACACACTAGTCCCATTAAAACTTAACTGTTCAAGTTGAAACAATAAAAAAGCAATATATTATATTCTCCTTTGCTTGTTTGCATTTTCACAAGATAACCTTGAGCCTGGCCGTTTTGCCCTGGCTGGCTGCCGTCGTCGTCGTGCCGTGCGTGAGGATTGGGGAAAACGTTGACAACTCCCTTTTGTGTGTTCCTCTCGAATTCTCTCTCTCTTTTCTGTTTTTAAATTGGCCAGGAATTGTAGTTTGGCAAACATGGGCCAAGTGGTAACTTGTGTAAAAAGCGGAAGTTGATACAAAACATTGGGCTCTCTCTCTGTCTCTCTGTTTTCTTTGTAGATAAAAGCTACTTTTGAATTTTGATGGGAGACAGGACATAATAAATATATGCCGTATTATTGTTCTCGCGTAGTATCATGTCTAGTTTATTCTCAAAATCACTACCATTATTACTTCAAAGGGAAAAGGGGGCCTTTGAACAAGGATAGTGTATCCCGGCATGGATTTCATTATGCGTAACAACAAGTGATGCCGGGGCGGCGGAGTACATATATTAGACTACCTCAGATTTTTAACAAGATTACCTTGTCGGGAAGAAGGCTCCTTCTTCTGAAGTTGTAATCACAAAGCCTTTATTAAAATGTATGCCTAATACCTAATATATATCATCCATCCATATCGAAATATAGTCATAAACCATGGGTAGAGGAGAAGAAGACCTTATTAATTTCCGGAGTCGCAAAATTCCCAGTATTCACTCATGCTGGAAAACTGATCGGCTAAAATTTGTCTCTACAAAATCCCTATATACTATGGCTTCGTTGGTATAACTATCTTGAACAAGTCACGAAGCAAAGGACCTGTGTACCTAACTTTAAGTCACATTAACTGTTTCAACAGAAAAAATATATTCGGAATGGAACTTGCTAAGATGTTTGTATTCTTATTGCTCATTCTCTACATTGCACAAAGAGACAGTAAAATTTCTGGAAAGTGGAAGAAAACAAAAAAAAACCTCTCGTACAATCGTACTCCACATTTGGAAAGTTTTAGTACAATTGGAAAAAGGGAAATTTACGACTGTATCAATAGTTTCGCCCAAGGAGCTTTAGACAAGAGCACAACTCAGCA
>JAANSN010001896.1:0-28484 GCA_036850665.1 Dicranocentrus wangi | reverse complement strand
CCTTCATGCCACAAAGTATCAAGCAGAGATATGGTGGTGTATGAGTAGTGACCACAGTCACAACAATAATATGCAGATATACGCTTGTATAGTTAGATTAGATTATCACATGTAGGACGACTGGGGCTTTGTGAGTCATCCACCTCACCTAATCAAATGAATTAAATGATTTCTCCGGAAAAATGACAACTAAATTGCGATTTCATGAGTTACTCACTCACAGTCAGACTCGGAAATGTCAAACGTGGATTTTTCCCAAATTAATGAACCATTTGAGAGAGGGCTGACAAACGGAGAAAAAGAAAATTCTTTGATATGAGGTGAACAATATATGCCTTTTAAAAATCTTGATACGCTTCCTAACGACTATATTAGAGCTGGCCGGGCCGGGCCGGCTATCCTGCATGCAATCAAGTACGAACCGTGTGCCTTGTTTAATCGAGACGCAATCACTTCAGTTTCCCCTTCCCCTTCATATGCATAAGTTAAAATCAATAAAGCGGCTTATGCAAATATTAAATGTTATTCAATATTCATAGAGAAAAATTTGCATCTTTCTTCGCAGAAAATTAGATGGGTGCTTTTCGAAAGAAAATTGTTAACTTTTACAGCAATTCCTGCTGACTTTGCTCGAAACAGCAGGTGTGATAGTGGCTGGCTGATGAACGAACGATTGTTGAACTCATAAGTGCAATTATTTGATTGCCGACGAAGGGCAAAAAATGCTGGTTTTTAAAAGTAAACATTTGAGGCAATAAAAAAGAATATGACTGTATATCCAAGACTTTTTTATTATGGATGTTTATACCATATCCGCGTGCAATTATATGAATAATTTGTATGGCTGTGTGGACGAAATGGCGTCTTGACCTGAATAAACCTTTCTGGTTAGTGCTGCAGATGATGATCTCTTCGCCGGGTTGTGTAAACGAGAGAAAAAAAATTCACTAAAGATTAGACTGGGTCATTTTCGCTTCACTACGGGTGCGAATTGCCTGCTGTGTGACTGGTCGTACGGACTACTGCTGTGATGGCGGTGTGCGAGTGTACAAGATCCGTATTGTGTGCATGATCCCGGCTTATGGCCCTTTATTGGTTTGTTGAGATTTCGAAAAGGCACTTTGTTGAATATTTTAAGCAAAAGTTATAACAAATAATTGTAATGGATATCTATGAAATATGGTTGCAGATGTCAGCCACAAATGAAAATACCAAGTTGTAAAAATGATTAATTACGTACGTTGGATTCAAGTTGTTGGTAGAATCCTGAAAAGTTGAGACTGGCAAAAGTGAACTTACAGTGAGTAAGTCGAGTCGATGAATTTCGTGTGCAGCATTGCAAATCATATTTGTAAAAAAGTAGGCATATCACGTCATCACGAAATGAATCGTTCATGTGCTACACAAAACAACATTACGCACGGTGTATCCGAGAAAGCTATGCTATACATAACCTATAATTGCTAATTACAGAAGTTACACATTCTAATTTCTTACATATTTTCAGTGTGCCCCAATTAATGATTTCAGGCTCCAGTAGAATAGCACTACGATATACGAGAAATTTAGCCTATTTTTCCGTAATTAGCTACTAATTAGTCCATTCAAAAGTTACATAACTTTTCATCAAAACGCTCTCGTCATCTAGCATTCGTCAGTAATAGGTCAGTAGTTTTGAATTTCACAAGGTCAAGCATAAAAAGATATATTCAATCCATTAGCCCACATGACTATGTATAATATCTTAGCACGTTGTAATTCGTAATTAGCCACACGTAATATACGCCAAGACGTGGAAAATGTGCTTAATACACACAACGCTGCACATTACTCACGATTCACCTTCCATTCATTACGTTTCACGCCTTCCTTGTTAGACAACTACCCCTCTACATTGCTTTTACCTCTCAAAAAAGCAGCCATTTTCAGACGCTTAAATTATTATTACACATTTGCCACTTGTTTTCCGCGGTTGAAATTGACCTGCATATTATGTAACACATGATTCACCTGGCCGCACTGAAATGCACGGGCAGACAACCCAGGTGAATTTTAAATAGACAAGATGAACCCACACGCATATCTAATGAAATACAAAAGGAGTTATTTGCCAGAGTGCAGCATATAATGTATAATATTAATGAACCCCGAACTTTAATATTTTTCCCTTTGATGATGATAATGACTACAATTGTAGAACTCACATTGGGGTAAAACCTGTTTGAATGGAACGGTTTTCATCAACTACACCAGGTGTAATAGTCTACGTTTCATCTACAGTCTAAAATAATACCCTATTCAATGTCATTTCAGCAAAGAACATGATCTAAATCACTGCTTTCAATGCTTTCATATCGGCATATAAGGAATATACATTTTTTTATTTGTCTTGTTACTTGTAATGCATCCTGACTATCGTGTTGGTTTTTGTGCCAACAAAATCGCGACATTGCTTTCATTCACGAGAACTCTACGAAAGAACGCGTAACTCTGAAATCGTCCATACTTCAAACTTGTCTTTTGTTATTCATGTAAATGCAGCTTATCAAGGCAATAAAGAATATGAACTTGAGGTGTAGATTTAATTACTGGATGGCGGATGGCCGCTTACTCCACTTGAAGATGCAAAGGTGTATGATTTAAAGTATTTTGTTAACATGTGATGTGAATATTAATGCAAAGAGCTGGTGATAAAGTGAACTACTAGATCGCATCGACAAGACCTTGCAAGTTTTTAAACATTTTTTGTTTACATGTAATGTTAGGTTGTAATATGATAATCAGATTTTCCGTTTGTGGCACTGTAACCTTCAGTTTCGGTTTTTGGCGTTTTAACCTATTAGCCCAACTCACCACGATGGGGTGCCTGCCCACCGCTGTCCTTGTGCGGTGGTGTAGGACTGAGGAGACCTTTTTGTTTGTTTGCTTGTTAGTAAATCATCATAGAGTTGAGTTGGAAGTTTTTATACAAAAGTGATTTGAACCTGTATCTTTCTGTAATGGGAATAAACGGAATAATAGGGGAGAACACCAAATGGCCATGAAAAACATGATTTCATGGATTGTCAGTGAAATCGTATTTGCTTGTTATATTTTATAGCAAGTCTATAGACTTTAGCTCTACAGAGGAAATTTTGTGTATGCATTTAATAGATTTGTAATGTAGGTACTTAGCGTACAGCCTTCTTATATCCGTATAGCTTGTGGTTTAAAAACAGGATGATAAAATAATTGACAGTAAGAATATTAACTAGTTTTTTGTGTAGAGTGCACGTACATTTTATCGGACCGTTTGTCTCATCTCTTGACGTATTTAACGTGACGTGTCGTGGTGGTCAGGGTGTGTAGGTTGATACGGTGAACGCTACTGAGGTAGCGGTATGTGGCTTGTGGATGAGAAAAGGATTCTCGATATGATTAGGTATTCAGCGGGGCTGAATGAAAACTGATAAGTCAAGGACAAGATCTGCCTAGAAAACTGATTACACTAATGGCTTCAGTGTAGTAAGATGTAGATAGGGATTCGAAGGTGCAGTTTTAATCAACTTATTGTATTTTTTTACCAATTGTTTACACATGGCATAAAAGTATGAACAGTAAATGAAGTTAAAAATTTTCATTCCACTTGGATGTTGAATGCACTTGCGTCATTTTTCCCTAATGAAATTCGATATCCTTCTATTTTCATTTGATTTGCATAAATATTTTAATTTGTATTGTGTAGCGAATCGGGATTGCTTTAATTGCCTTAATGGTAAACGAATAATCAGGAAGAGAGTATAGCTTTCTAAGATTAAATTGAGAGATTGTGGGTTTTATCAGTTTAATGAGAATATTTCAGCGTAATAAAAATAATTTATAATACTTTCGGTGAAAATGGTAGGTACAACCGACAGACTACATTAGTTTGTCAATGATTCCGTTTGATAACGTAAAAAGGCGGATGGGAAATATTTCTTGAGCGAACTTTTATATTCAATGTGCTCACACCAGATAGAAGGAAGACTCAATTTTGCAATAGCATTCAGTCAGTTCATTGGAAGCATGGTAAATATTTCTGTTATCAAAATTTCGATAAGAACAAGACGCTAGAAGACGTTTAGACAAGTTTGCACTTTCTTTGAGCGAGAGTGGATGGAATACAAATGGAGTGCATAATACATTTTTGCAGCGGTATAGGAAGATAGACCTTGCGGATGCGGTTACGGGGTAGAAGTGTAGAACCAATACCGAATGTTAGCAATATTGAAGCAAGCCACAGTTAAGACTGACTTTAGGTAGGTTTAGTAGCTTAATTGTATATAAAAGCCAAGCTGTACATCTGTCAAACCCAAATTCCAACATGTCAGCGGATTATTATAAAAAATAAAAATAACAGGAAGAGTGCTTTATATTTATCTGGGTCTTATCGGACAAATAATTCCTCTGTTAAAAACGTTCAGGAAGGTTATGGTAGTCCAACAAAACGTTTTGTTATGGTCATTAAGAGTCGACATTGATAACGATAATAGGTATATATAAAAAAGTGACAAATGGCACTATGGCACTTTTATTTCCACCCACAACTTTTGTCAGTATTCCACTTGTTTTACTTGAGCCTCACACGCAAACTTCGAAAAATAAGTGAATCAGCAACTAACTACCCTCACTGCCACCTTGGAAGTTGCACGTTGTTCCTGGAAGCTTCATGCATGCAAAAAAAATCATAAGTCAAGTTTAACACACAGCAAAAAGGAACGTTCTTTCTAATACGAGATGTTATGTATAGTATGTTACGCTTGTATTGCTTGCTGCTACGCATGCTGGCGTAAAATACTTCGGTACTAAAACGAGCATTGCCGAATCTGTAAAAAAAACTTTGCTTGTATCTTGTACACTCTTATTAACATTAAAAACTAATATATGTAAAGTCAGGTCGGTCGTAATGAAAGAATTGAACTGGTGGTTTGCATGTTGTTTAAAGGCGTAATTTCAAAAAGATTCCCTGCGCCTACCACACTGCAAGTTGAATTGTACATACACATTGCAGGTTGCGAGTGCTTAGGTAATTCCTTAACGAATTATTACTCTGTCTGTCGCCGGCATTTGTAATGATGCTCTTGTTTGAGTGTAGAGTACACGTTGCTTGTACACGTTGCTTGTACACGTTGCATTACATCTTTCAGTAATAGGTGTTGGTGCAACAGTGCAAGATGATAACCACCACACAACGAAGATTGTGAGCTTGAATGTTGCGACTTGCGGCTGTGACTCATATAGTGGCAAATACTAGCATAACAAATTTACCTTTTTATTGTCAAACTTGAACTGTCACTTGTTCCATGTTCTATATTTTATCCAGTGAGAGCATAAAATCACAGTGAGAGATTAGGGGGATCGTCAGCCACGAAAACATTTCATTCTGCTTTAGGCAGTGATCCACAAAGCACCAAAACTGTTACACCTATTCTATTCTTATTTATCCAACTTGAATTGAAAGTCAGTCTAAGCTGGCGCATTAATTATTACTGTGTAAAATATGGCGTTACACAACGGTGAGCTAGATGCTAAATGTAAGAGAGCTCTGCAGAAGTTGTTAACAGATTTCGCCGATGGGTTTAAACCCAGCGAGGAATTCATCAAGGAGGGAAACATACTTGTTCAGGAAGTAAGTTGCATTTTAGTGTAGAAATAAATGTAGGTACAATCAAAAATGTTAAGATTGCTAGAGTATAAGGCGTTCTATTAACGTACGTCCTATTTACCTATATTACACCAGATATTTGAAAAACTCAAAACATCTGGTGCGTTCTCCATCGATCGTGCTTATTTTGGTGGTAGCGTTGGAAAGGAAACGTCCGTCATCTTTCCCGACTTTGATTGCGTTGTTCTGCTAAACAAGAAAGAGCCGGCCCAATTGGATGCTGTCCTTAATCAGTTCGAAGCGATCCTTAAGGATAAATATAATGAACTCCGTATAGTTCAAATCTCTATACATAAAAAGTCCATAACGGTCTCCTTTGATTTGGACAACGGTATCGAAGTTGACTTACTGGCAGGATGTAACTTTGTGCATAGTACACAAGACAAGGCCAAATGGAAGGAAGAACAATACGATGAAGTAATGAAACGAATTAGACAAGATCCTAATACATACTGGTGTAGTAGTAGCTTGGCAGCAATTCAAATTGAGTTTATGACAAAACAGGAGGGTTTTACCCACCAACTCATCAGGCTATCCAAGTATTGGTACAAAAGCTTATCATTAGATGCTACTGTATACGGTGGTAGCACCATAATTGAGATGATTGGGGCAGCAGTTGTTGCCGAAATGAAAGATTCCGATAAAGAAAAAGAAAACTACATAGTGGCAGCATTTAAATTGTTTCTGCAAAAAATTAGTAACATCAAAAATTTGAAAATAGCTTTCTATAGGAAGCCGAATGGTACCTGGATTATGTTACAGGAAAATGACTTTGGCAAGCAATGGGCAAGAAACCACTTTGATCCAAGATTACTCTCCAGCGAAAGTTTCATAATTGAGCCTGCCAATTCGTACAACGATTTAGCCGCTAATATTCCAGATTCCGCAGTGCAAAAGTTAAACCGCTTTGGAGAGGAAATGTTAGGTAGAATGCGGGAGCTGGAAAGCACTGAAAGCAACCGCATGAAAGAGTTGCAAGGGGGCACAGTACGAATTCATTTTGGAGAGCTATTCCAACCTTTTCCAATGCGTCTCCGGGATGAATATCCCTATTCCGGCATTCCAACTTTAATTCGGATACAATACGATTATAAATCGTATAATTCGGCAAATTGTGATGCAAAAAAACGGAATCTGGAGTTCTTCAAGAATAATATTGACGCTGGAAATGTACTAAATGCCATTAAGAACAATCTTTTATTTTTGATTAGAGCTAGGGCCGTAAAAAACGGAGCATCGGAAGCATATCCCAAAGGTCGGGCGAATGTGGGCTCAATTCAAAATGTGCGATTAGCTGTGGAAAGTTTGTTAAGCCAAAATTTTGGTATTAGGCGCTTCATTGAAGAAACAAACAATGATGATAAACATAAAGAATATGATGCTACTTTATTTATTCCATTTCATTGTAATTCTACGAATCATGCTGTTCGTTTCAGTCTAAAATGGAGTGATTCAGGGAGTTCAAGTTCAGATGGTTGTTCGTTGATGTAAAAGTGGTACTATGCATAATGCCAAAATTTGAGCTGGTACAAGAATGTACAATTTTGTATATTTCATGAAGATTAAATAATAAAATAAACGGAAGCGTATGAAAATGTAAATTAATATTTGATTCCTTCCATAATCATTTTTTTAGCGATTTTTAGAAAGTATTTTACATAGTATTTCTCATTTTCATCGTGATAGCATCACATTAATACCACCATAACCATTTGCCTCTCAAAATTTTATTTCGTTTGCGATATATTGTTACTTGAAGTAGGGTAACAGAAAGATTTGAATTGCCTAAATAGGGGTTTCCTTTAATTTCCTTTCCGCACGGCTGACTGTGGGATTGATGCCGATGAGATTACACATATAAATACAGATGGACATGCCCATCCGTTTCTCAAGGAAAAGTACGAGATATTGAGTTGAAATGCGGATTTAGGATGGGAATGATAGGGTATTCTCAGACGTGCTCTAATGGGCACCTTGCACGCGTAAAGCAATGGTACTGACAACACCAAACATACCTTCAAAATATCCCATTTTCGTTCTTGGTAACTCATTTTTTTCAGTTGGAGAATGTTACTCCCAGCCCAAACTCCGTATATCCACGTCGATAGCAAGAGAGCATAAGACGAACATTGTGTGTTGGTCATTCCTACGAAATCTATTGTTATTTTTTACGATACATATATTCCATTTCATCAAGAACTATTTCAGAAAGTAGACAACAGATTTGTTGCATTTTACGGACTGTCGGTATCCGCCTGTGCTACTGACTGATTGACTGACTTTTACTGGGAATTTGCAGGTAAATGAAAAAATGAAATGTGAATACGTATACCTAAATTTAGTTCGTTGCTGCTGCTAACAGGAGCAGGGAGAGGATTGAATGCAAAGTGTGCCATGTGCATCTCTCCGAATCCTTTCAAACTGCTTGTCCCATTTTAAATGAAATTTGAAAAATGAATGCAAAAACTAGCAAATAACAAGGTGCGCAAATTAATGGAAGACTAATTTGTTATCGACAGCCTGCTTCGAAGAGCACGAGTAGGTAATTGAAAAATGGACACCAACACCTACATACGCATGTAATGATGTTAATGAACAAGCGTGCAAATACACGGGAAACCCCCACCAAATGAATTAGCATTTTCATTAAACCCACCCAACCCACGTGAAGTTTGCCTGCATGTATGATTATTTTATTAATTGTGCTTCCCCTTTGCTTTTTCAGGGAAGAATCATGCTCTCGTCAACCGCAATGGCCAAAACCTTCACCGCAGTTTTACTCTTATCACAGTGCCAAAAAATCAGTGCAGCTGTATCGTCACCATCTCAAATGATTGCTTCACAACTTAAAAGCTTCCCGAAGCATCAGTCTCATGTCACTCAGTCGCAACAGTCACTCCAAGAAAAGTTTCCAGAGAGCAGCATAACGAGAATACAAATGATTGCTCCTAAATCAGAAGCATCGTTCATTACCGATCCCAAATCAATCCTGAAGTTGAGGTCGAAAACAAGAACAAACAGTAGATTCTTGAGAACATTTCCTCCACTGGAATTCTACAAGTTTGCCAGAAGGGGAGGTTCCATGTCCAAGAATCATATTGAAGATCAAGACCGGAAGATTCTATTGGGAAATCCCAACAAAATAAGGGCTCGTTTGGAGAATGGAAACTCGCCAGTGTTTTACATTAGACTGCCGCCATCACCATATGTATTTGTGCCTGGGATAGGATACGTGTCGCCTCATCCGTATTCCAATGGTCAGCAGTTTGGAACAGGACCTGGAATGTTGGGTGGAATTCCAGCTGGACCAGGTAAACAGATTTGTCTTTAACACACTTGTAATAAATGTAGTCATAAATGCATAATCCATGTTAGCGTTGCATAATGCAATGCATGTAAATCATAATCATTTGCAACATTTTAGTAAATTCAAGCATCAATCAGCAAGGGATATTGGGAAATGTGCTGAATTTTCTTTCGGTACAGCTCATTGTGCGCTTCTATGGGTTTTTCAATCATTGATGATATTTGTCTGGTAAAAAAAAGCGATGGATGGTGGTGGTGGTTGATGATTATCTAAGATTAAGATAAACGATTTTTCATTGCCGGCTATGGTACACCTGATTGTAAAGTAGGAGGTATAGAAAAGATATATATATACGAAGCCAGGATATGGCTTTTTCGCATCGCATGTGCACTTAATACACCACCACTTGAACGCAGCCTAGATTCGGCAAGATACTACCAATTTACCCAACACGAAGTTGTTGTGGTAAACACATTTATGAGAGTATTAGCCACCAGAAAGTATCGTAGTCAAGTGCTTATTTACTAGATGAGGAGTCACCTAATGGGGCCAAAAATGGAATAAACAGCATTTACGTATGTTTCAATGGCGCCACCAAAATGAGCGGAAATTTCTCGTATCTCATTACTCCACCCGTGCAAAATCTACAGAAACATAGATTTTCTTGGAATTTTAAGGTTAAGGTTGGTTGGATTTTGTTTGTCATAGCCATCGGTAAAGAAACAGGCAAGGAAGGCGTCGCATATCCGTTCAATACAGGCTTATCGGAAACCTTGCAACTTGCAACCCATTAAAAAGACGTATGAAATACGTTCATCAGTCAAGTGAACTCCTAATTTTGAAACCTTTCACTGCAAGGACAACTGCCACTTTCGAGTTGTCCGAGCAGATTTTTCATTCGACATCCTTTTTGTGTATTATTTCGTTACCTACCAATTTCAATCACAAAGCTGACGGTTAAACAGCCAGTAATGAAGTTGAAGTGCATGACAAATGTTAGTGGTGTGTTGGTATGTAGGACTTAACCATGTGCTATCTTTAGGATCCTCGTATGATGTATGACATTGTGATATAATGATCCTCCAAGTTCGGTCGGAAAGTGCTTTAGGCGTCAATAAGTGGGAATGTGGGATAATAAATGACAAGCAGTAAACAAGTAAAAGGCGTCTGCATGCACTAACGCGAGAGAAGGTGTTACGCAGGATATGGACGACTGAGTGCCATGTGACGATGACGAAGGAATATACGTACTGCAATTGCATCAAGCTTTTTTTGTACTTTTTTTTGCTGGCAACAAATTACCGAAGAAAGGATTTTTTGCTGTTCGAGTGTAGCATCATCTTTAAGAAACACCCATGCATGGGATGAGGCAAAAAATATGTGTCAAATCTTTTAAGAAATTGATGCTATTGATACAGTAATAACACACTCTACGTGCATGTAGCTTATATACTTCATCTCTTTTGTCAATGCCTCCACAACAATAACTCGTGGGTTCCCGTTCTTTCTCTCTGATCTGAATTTTGCTAGCTTGAATCTCTGAAGTGAAAAAAAAACTCGTAAAGCACTTCCCTTGGCGTGTGGGATGACACTGTTTCTGTGCTCTGAATGAGGATGATCCTGCGTATAGGTATCTCGTGTGTGCCACTTACTACGGTGGACAGGAAATTCTGAAAGAAATGTTCTGAACTCTGATTCCTTAACTATGACATTAAGCATAATTTTGTTGAAGAAGCTCGGAATTCACTGTGAGCATTTTGAGGAAATTTAAACCATTACATCGCCGCTGATTCAATTCCAGCTCCAACAATGTAAATCAGCCTACGTTTGCGTGCAGTTGATAGGCGTTAGTCATTTCACTTATCGTTGATAGCTTAATTTAATCGGAGTCTGCTTAGCATGCAGTGACTACATCAATTGGTTGTTTCTACCAGGTGTTACATCACCTTGCTGGTTAAAAAATTCTTTAAATTCCCATACTCAACTCAAGCTGAACTGTAGGGAAAGAAGCAGTGTCACAATGCCCATGCACCCTCTCAGCAGCTCATCCTGATATCGCATATCGTGTGTTTGCAGACTAATTCACTGGTCTGACCCTCTCTTGCAATTCCTTGACAATATGGCATTATAAATTTAGTAAATATGGTTCAGTATCTATTTACATGCAATGTATTACGGAGAATGAATTCCGGAGACAAGTGTCTTTTGAAATGCTCTTCAAAAGCGACTAACTGGCATCCATATTGCATTGTAACACCTTCTTTCACCCTTAATATCTATGCAAATATAGCGAAACCTCTCATGACTCTAGCAATGACATCATTTTATGCATTTACTGTACAACAGTTTAAACTGTTCTTTTCCGTTTTCTGCAAAGAACAGGTTATCCAAACGGACATGAGTCGTCACACGCAAAGATTACATTCGACAAATGAAGCACAGAAATTGGTCCACAAGTTGAACCCAAGTGATTGTCTGTTTAACATTCACATAAAAAAGTAAATAAACCGCATAGCTCGTAGGTGCATATTTTTAGATTAAAGACCTTGTGTGGTGATGTTTACTTGATAAGAATTTTCGTAAAGTCGCCTGCAGGTTTTTTTATTTATTTTTACGGGCATGGCTTTTTTTACAAGGAAAGGTAAACTTGAGGCGTTCGATGTTTGCTCAAAAAGAGACTAACCAGGAGTTGACCTCCCAGAATACCGTTTTTATCCTGTACTGCTAATTTATGCGCACACGCTACCATTAATTCCCAGTTTTATTGTTTTTCTTGGCTGATTGCGAATTTTTGTCTTTGAGAATGGTAAATCGGCGTCTTCTTTCAAATGAGATAGCGTTGGCATTTGTGGTCCCATGTATCGTCTTTGAGCAGATTGGCCAATGCAATGCCTAAAAATAGTTACCAGACATGAAAGATTTCAGATAATGTAAAAAAAATTGAAGTTGAGTTTCAAACACAACGGTAGGCCGGTATGCACATCACCCACCTAATTAAACGTTTTTTGGGTGACAGGTATACCACAGCTGCAGTTCTAGTTTGAATTGTGCACATATTACAAAGGCTTTAAGGATGTGAAAAACTGGTACTGTAATAAAAGTCGCGATTGTCAGTGAGCTGAATGGAAGGCAAGGAAGATAAAATTGTCACAGGAAATTCACACGATGACGTTTGTATTTAGTTGGGCTGTAACTTTACAACTACCCGTCCCGGACACAAGACAAACTCGAAACACATACAGATCCTCCAATCACAGCATGGGTGCTATACTGAATTCTGTTGCGTTTTTATATCACATCAAGTATACCTATATCATATCAGTATAAAGTTGTGGTTATGGACTGTGGTCAGTTTGGCGCTTATAACCTATTAACTCCTGAATCCCATTTCATAGGTCAGAGACACGGATTCATTGATCCATTTATGGCACGGTTAGAAGAGACCCACAACTGTGAAATGACAAATCTCGCGTTGCTCATATTATTAATATTACCCACCAGAACTCGAACTGGCAAAATGAAAAGGTCCCGGGTCTACTTTAGTAGCTTCATATATGACAAATGTCTTGGTCAACAATACGTCGAAAAGTTCATTCAAAGAACCCAGTAGGCAGTATGTCTTAAGGGTGGTTCAGTTGTACGTTGTAGCAAGTTGTTTTAACAACTACAAATACTTTGTTGTGGACTACTCCTTCTATTAAATTGTAGAAAAGTGTTACGTTATGGAAGTGACAAGAAAGCTGTGTGATGCCTTCCCCACAGCGAGCTGTTTTGTCAGCGATCCACAAAGAACGGAATGGAAATCACACGCGAGCATTTCTTTCTCCGACTTTCGAACTAGTTTTCTGTTCGTACTCCCATTTTTGCAGTCCACATATATCTCATATCATACTGGAGCATTGTACAACAAAGTGCAAACCGAACCGCTGTTGGGGGTAGTATTATAATGGGTATACGGTCTCGCCCGTGGCTACGAGTGAAGTCAGACATAAATCTGATTATCTGAAAATCTTAAGTGCATAAAGTAGCAAAATTGCTACTTTGGTACACAGCACCACTGGAGCGTTGTGCGTTAAAGGAGCGTCAAGAAGAGTAGCATATTTGCGTTATTACATCAGGAGGATGTTTATCTATTGTCTGCATATCACACGGTGGAATTTGTTTTGCCTCTTGCTTGTTTTTGCACAAGTCAAGATAACCCGGACAAGGTTTTTGACTTTTCTGTGAAGTGTGGAGTATTTGTGAATGTGCTGCATGTGCCAACACAAGAAGCCTTCATTCTGCAGGATTATACTGCTCGATTGTAAATGACTTTTTGCCACAGCATTTGAATGAGTTCATCATAGGTAGGTAGACAACACAATTCATAAAAAAATGCGAATCGTGTATGGTTTCTTGTTGCATATTTTTGCGTATTCGGAATGTTGTTTTTATGGAAAGTCGTTAATCACGACTTTTCTTTCGCAGGCCAAAATGCGATGACCAGAAGTGCAAGTAGGAGAGTTGGCCTTACTTTAATATAACTTTTAATTAGCAAGCTGTAATGGTAAATGGTAATGACCTTGTGTAGATGGATGCACAAATATCAAGAAATTATGGTTCCATGAAAAGATGCAATTATCGTTGCAGCTGTTAGAAGCTTTTTATTGGAAGTGGGCTTTGCAATTTGCAGTGGAAACGTATCATGTGGATAAGTTACAATATACACAATGCAACCAAATTTAATATTATAATACGAAATTTAGCCAATTTAAGAAAACCCACCCGTACTCTTCCACAATGTACGCTCGGTAGGATTTTACATAAAAAGTTTGACATTTATTATTATTATGAACTAAGGAATTTCAACGAGTACACCATAACCAATGCCTAAGAACAATTCAAATCGTAAAAACTCTAAACGGCTAAACTCCAAGAAATATGACGCAGCGATTTTTTCCCCATATCAATGGAGTAAGTTAATATAAAAACCCATAAGGCAGGTAATGATTGTTTGTTGAACACCGCGATTCATCACTTGCATGACTATTCACAGCAGGTCATAAAATGGTCATCATAATGATATCTTGCCATCTCCCAGTAATAAGTCGGGGTTCACGACTTGAGGCTTTAGGAAAATTATGCAGAAATGCCTGTTAATTTTTTCACCCAAGTGTTGATTTATGCTATTTACACTATTCAAAGACCTTGACTTTTCAAAGTGCTGTTGAGACTTTGAGACAAGGAAAACAAATATGTGCAGAAATGAACATTTCGTTTATACACTACATACTTGGTGCATGTACCTTTGTTCTCAAAGTCAAACGATATCTGATGATGAGTGTTGGCAAATCGGCAGTTTTGAATAGTCGTTGAAATGAACAAAGAACTCTTTTTGTGCTTCAAATGTGTCATAAAGCATCTTCCACATCACATTACATGCCCAATTTCGTGACGTTTTATGACATAACAAAGGCTCATCCAGCTCATCCATATAATATGAAAACTTTTGAAACAATATGTGAACTTTCGAATTTTTCTCGACGTGGAGGCAGTATGTAAGCAATTGATATTTTCGACAGTTGCTCCTAATTTATGATCTGACCGGACAAGAGTTGTATCTTATCTACCATTTATAATATGTTTTTCCAGAAATTCATAGTCGTAATATAATATCGGTTTCATAGAATTTCACATTCATTTCATTCATATAAAGGTTTATGGTGAGTCGTGCAAAAAAAATATAGTTGATATGATTATGTCCATTTGTATTTTTAAAACGATACATGCTCAACGTAACCGCTTGCGTCAGAAACTTCAGAATCTCGCAGAACAGCAGCATTGCAAATGAGACTTTTATCATTTGAAACCACTAATGACGGTTATGAAATGTGCCAGGTGACGTAATGAAATCCTCTAATATGCTGTATTTACCAGCAGAAAATTAGAAAGCACAATAATTGCAGTGAATTATCGCATCGTTTGTCATTATTCAACGTTAACACGAGACAAGCGTTTTTTTTTAAATCTTATACAACTTGGCTTCTTCGTCTAAAAAGTGCTAAGGATTAAATGTTCAAAGTGATCTTGCCGATTGCATTGTGCAATATAGCTGGTTCACAAGTAATCCTAGTAAACGGAGATGGATGTGTAATTCTATCAAGTTGCCTCGAGTCTATGAAGGATTAAGCTGAGAAAAAGTGGAGGAAATATAAAACTAAAAGAAATCTTGAAAATGTTAGAGTTTACTGGGGTTTTAATTGATGCCATGTTGTACAAAATTCACCGTTCTGCTTTACCAGAGAAGAAGTACACAGTACACGTGTTTAAGCAAAAATCCTTAAACGTGTAACAGTAGTAGCCAGAAGGATAAATGAAGGATGTGCCGCTGCGTTTATCTTGATTCACGTGCAACACTCACCACACCACCACATGAATAAAAGTTGGTTGAGTTGATGTGTACACAAACGCTTTCATGCCGGATTTTGATGTGATTGTGATCAATGATTTTTTCGGTTATGTCAGGATGTGAAGGCTGTTATGTACAAGAATGTTTCAGAATTATCCTCTGCGTTGGCAAGATTTGAATTGAAATTTCTAAATCTAAACTTTCATTTAATAATACTGCATACGTACGTACAGGAATTATAGTAAACCCTTGCACAATTTATAACTTAAGCCGCTTGAATATCAAACATGACTTCGCTCTACGCTATTTGACCGAAAGACAACAAATCGAATAGCAGTTTGCCAGTGAGAAATGAGAAATTCCTCAAATATGCAAATGGCTTTCAGTTTTCTGCTTGTATTCCTTCTAATAAAATTTTACTACAAAATTGTGCACATAATTAGCGTCTATTCAAGACTTTACAGGATTATAGCACGAGTTGTTGCACTTTCTCACGTTTTATCACAAAACAAATCATCCGTAATTTCAAGGTTCTGGCTGGTATTATATATTTGTACTTTGTGTTATGTGCATGGATGAGGGTGAGGTGAAACTACAACCACTATTGACATCTGCCAAGGTCTGTGTGGCCATCAAGTTTTAGCAAAGTTATAAAATTTTTAGACAGCTATTTGTTATAAAGTTTATTTATTTATTCACATAACGTTGCTCCTACGCTCATTGTAACTTGTAACGCCCCGAAAACCAAAATGTTTGTATTTACTGTAATAAATTTTAATGTTGGGAAATAATGTGAACTTTAGCAGTTTACAGTACTTCATCCATACAACTATCACCGGTATTTATAAAATTGAAAAAATTAACTAAGGTTATATAACGTTTAGTACGAAGAAATTAATTTCAAAAAGTACATCGCTAATCCGGCATTGCACGGATAAAATGGTAAAAATGAAGATTGTATGTCTGCACTTGTGCTCCAGAACAAGATGCGTAGCATGGTACTTTATTATCGTAAATACCACGCAAATATGATGTTGCATCAACTGAAGCATACCAATCCGTCTTCTGGGTTGAACTTGTATGAAAATCGAATTCGAAACAGGTAGCAATCAAGTACTCAACTAAGCTGTCAGCACTTCGACGTAAAAGGAAATCGGCTATGCTAAGCCAATTAATCATGAGTCATAACCAGCAGACATACACAACGACTAATTTTCAAAATGCAAGTTGCGTTAGAATCCGATCTCTCAAAAAGTGATGTTTGTTTGTTCTCTTGCTTGCGCTGCGCTCGTATCTTCACATGTGTACATGTATTTAAGCCCGGCTTAAAAGGGGTTCATGCAATTGCATAAAAGCAAACTTAGGGTAATGCACTTTACATGTTCGTGCATTTATGTACTTTCAGAAACTTTGTAATAGAATTGACCCATTCTTTTCAGCCAGTTATTTCTCTAGCCATCGCCGCTACTGCTACTTGACTTGTGAGATATTGTTCTGTAGACTCTTCTGGTGTACCTTAATTCAATGCAATCATGATTATGGAAAAAACACTATACTAACTTGCACACTCCACACACACACCAGTTATAAATTGCGATCATATTGTTGCACAGCTGGAAAGGAAGCAAAATCCTACTGATTATCTAGCATTGCCGATTTTCAAAAAAACAATTGAAAACAGTTAAATTCTAAATGAAATAGGGTGGCTCAACTCCTGTAATACCCCAAAAAGGTGAAATCTGTTTACAGTAGGGTACAACAGACAGTGACACACCATATACAATTACAATTAAGACGAAACGGTACTTATCAAGTTGATATATGCAATTTCCTACGTAAATAATCTTTCAGTTGTACATGCAACAGTCTTTTTCTTATCCAAAAATGGCACGCGGGCGCCTGCTCCGTATTATTTAACTGTCTAACTCAAATCTTGTGAATCAATGGAATGCTAAAGGTTTGCTTAAACTAGAATTGCAAATCCCTTCACTCGCCATCACCTCATAATTGCATGTTTATACCGTTACGACACTTTTATGTTTACACATAATCCTTTCTTGAATGCTTAACTATAGTATAATTGGGAATTTGGAGAAAAAACGCCTTTGGTGTAACTCAAAGGTGGGCATTTGGGCAATTAATTCTTGGATATGGGGCCGGTGGGCAACAAGATATGGAGAGATTTTCAGAATTGTTCACCAAAGTTTAACCCCCCCGTCCTGTAGGTGGTTGTTTTTATCGATGACTGTAAAAGTTATGACATTTTGCAAGAAATATTAAGCTTTAAGCTAATAAATGGCGCTGGTAGTGTTTGTGGTGACTTTTTTGTGGGCGGAAACCAGTTTTCTATTATTGAAGTGTGCATAATATGACTATTAATTTTAGCAATAGCTGTCAATCCAACTGATTTATGTTTGTTTAAACAATGCTCATTCCTTTCTGATTCTATTCAGTTATGATGGCTGCTGGTGGTGGGTTTGGCGGAGTGCCTGGTGGCTACATGCTCCCCTCGATGGAACAGGGTGCGTCAACAGAGCAACCTTCCCAAAATGTGATAAAACTCCCCCTGAGTTTCCTCTCGAATGGGAGACCGCATCAAATTGAGTCACCGAAAAAGAAACCTCCAAAACAAGAAAATTCCTCGGAGAACAAAGACGCATCTGTGATTTCAGGTGGAAAATATTCATTTAATGGGAGACCCACGGCTGTATTCGTCGTTCGCTCCCCTGCAGGAGGCGGAGGTGGAGGCACGTCGTTATCTGAAGCAACCATGATAATACCTGAAAAGTAATCCTATAAAGTATGTAGGCACTTTAAATAAATAAAAATAGAGCAATTACCGCGTTTTAAGGCATAGGTGAAGATACAGACTTGTGTTACGAGCGATTTTTATTTTATAAGGTATTAAATATTAAATTAAAAGCTAATTAATTGTTATCTCAAAAATAATGTATCATAAATTCCTCAAGAGTTTTTGTACTTTTCTTAAAAATGAAAGATGAAGATTATTTTTCCGATATACTTTTATCATTTTGGAATGTAATTTCAAAGTGAAAGCGAAAAAAGATTATTTATGAAAAATGCGATTAAGGGATGAGGTAGCTCATGTAATCTTTTATCCACCAAAGATAACGAGAACAGATTTTGGTAAGTGATCAAAAAGTTGAATTTGTGACATTACACACAGTACGTCCAATGCCTGGATAGGGTTTGTCTAAAACATTTTTGACTCCGTGTTCGCGACCAGTCTTGAGAAATTCCTATATCATTTTTTTTGAAAGCAAGACACTGGCCGACGTTGTAATTTTAGTGAAGGGAACCTTTTTATGGACAGTATCAAAGACAGCGGTAATGATAAGAATTAATAAGTTGCCAGACTGGATTCAAAATACACGAAGAGTCTGAAAAAATGAAGGCATGTAAGTTCGTTTGATGTGTAATATATGAATTGCTAGTATACCTCGTTCGTATTTGTGACATGGTATATTTTGTTACGATTATTTACATTTGGGATTAAATAATCTAAATATAAAGCATACCTTTATATCAAACCATTATATACATATATATAATATATACTATGTAAGAAGGTATAAGAGATTTTAAATGTTTTATACAATCATGGTATGATACACGTTATTATAAATGCCACAATCGGTGTTGTGTATATCGCTGCGGATTTTTAAAAGCTTTTTTGATATACTGTCTGCGTAAGTAGAAGCAAACGATTATGTACTTTTTACCTTCTTGAAAAACTAGACTTTTAATCTTTGTGCGAAATCTTTCCTTGCTTTAGTATGAGAATATTGTTTTTTGTTTTTAAATGTCTACACGTACGCTCTACGCTCATATTGTATACCTCTATTTTGTCAATATGTCCAACTTGGTGTAAGATATAATGACGAATTAGCGTGTGCGCCTATGTAGCGTCATCCTAATTGCGTGGAGTAATAAAATAAATAACGATTTTTATATGAAGAATTAAATTGACCACAACATACTTGTCTTACCAAGTTTTTGCCGATATTTGACTTCACAAAATGCTGTGTCTTATAATTATTATGCTACTAGAATGTTTCGAAATGAGGAGTTTAGGGGATGCAGTAATGAAGGTAAGTGTGCCCAGCCAGACCCAGAGTGCCGTGCGTTTGATTTTGCGGTTGCTTCATAGGATTACAAATTACAATAGGTATCTAAGGATATAGGTTGATATGTGTTTCAGCTATTCACAAAAACCATCATAAGAGCACATCAATTTTTGCCAATCAAGATATTTAGCTCTTATCTTGTTGAGCGGTGGTTGAACGTGAACGAAGGATTTAGTCAATCCAGAAGTTCCTATATATGCATCTTGCACAATGTACACCTCTGGATTTTCAAGTAGGGCTCGGGGAATAGGAGGTGGTTCGATTTCCATGAAACTCGGCGGACCCCATTCTTTGGTCGCGACACCGTATAAGGAGCGCCGTGTTCCTAAGCAAAACTTGATGCAGAATAAGCCTATCCCTCATGTTCGACCGGTAAGTAGCAAGCCTGGATATCGTGATAATCTGGATCGAATCACTCCCGAGCGGCTTAATGACGTCCATCCAGAATTTAAAAAGAAACTCATAAGTCTGCCCCGTCTTCCGTTAGAGACGACCCACCCCCTCAAAATGTCTAATGGGAACAATGGTTGCAACAAATCTGAGAATGGCGTAACCTCTAATATGAAACTGCCAAAAGTGGATCACAAACCGAAACTGAGAAACCACAGACGAGAACGAGAAGAAAATGAAAGCGATTTAATGAAAGGGAGAAAACGATCTAAACGCTTGAGACGTAGGATTTTTGGATCATCTGACGCAAACTTGCTTCCAGACCGAGTGGCAATTCCTAAAAGCCAACTTCGCAATACAGACGTACCTAGAATACGGCTACGATCGCCTAGGCCAATGTCACCAGATTCAACCTCGATACGGGGAGAACCAGTTGTTATTCATGAAGGTCCCTTGAAAACAAAACATTTGAAAAGCCGGAAAGAGAGGCAGAGGATAATATCGGACCGATACTATGCGCCCGGACAAGTTGCCATTAGACCGAAAATTGACCGAAATGTAGTGCGTCGGATTCATTCAAAACTTGAAAAGCATGCTGACGGTCTGCAAGGATCTTCGTCTAACAGCAGTGGAGCATCAGTAAAATCACAGGGTCTCAATGAGACTACTAGTGACGAGTATCGTAACAATATTCGCTTAGCACCAGGGCTCGTACAGATGAGAATGGAAAGTAGGTCCGTAAATAAGTTTATCTTAAAGCCGGAAGTTCCCCCAGAACTGCAGATTGTTAGGAGGAAAACTAAATTCATGCAAAATCAAACTTTGCAAGATATTTACTCAATTCCAATTAACAGGAGGTACAGGAATTCTGCATTAGACTCCATGAAGATATATAAGGTTGGAGAGGAACAGAATCCAAATGGATATGTAGATCATCATCCTGTACAGGGCCACGTTATTGAAACAATTGTGCCAAACTTTCACCGTGTCAATCGTCATTCGCCACACCCATATCATCACCACTTTAGAAACGAGTTGGACTATACTGGACCACGACAGGATCACTTCCTTCCTGGACAACTTTGAAAAACTTGATAATTAACGGAAATGGAACGTAGGATTTTAGCTTATAGGCATATGATATGGTTTATAAAGTAAGGTGATTACTATATTGGAATGCATGGTTTTTAAGTAAATATACAAATAACGAGCTCGTGCTACTTCAGGAGGGATTTCTATTTGTTATTTCTTTCCCATTGCTCATTCACCACAATTTCAGTTCAGATGATATGCACAATGCGAGCGTATCAAATTAATAATTGTTCATTGATATGGAAGCATGAATTTGCCATCGATATACTCTGTGGAATTTGCATAATCATAATCATCTAAAGAAACGTACACTTGTTTTAGTTTTAACAGTCTTATGAACGTGTAGGCTTAATTTCAATTTCAATTTCGAAAATTACATTAATGTAAACCATTCTGACAAGAATAAATACTAAAATGAACGCTGAACGTCATAGTCATGAGACAAAACATAATGTGGAAGAATCTCCTCCGAATATGCATATTTCGAAACCGCTTCACGCGGGCAATGACGCGGAGAACAGTTACAAAAGTAAAGTTGACTCAATCCACAGTATTGGGCAACAAATACCTAAAGAGGAATTTGAGAATGTTTCATTTATTCTACATCCAAGTCTCAATTACAGCAATTCAACGACAAATAACGCAGTAGCGTCTACAAACAATCAAGGAAATCCGCGTCCTCTTAAGCTGGCTACACAGAAGTCTTCACGTCGTATACTTTCGGAAAAGCGTGAAAGAAGACGCGTGAATCAACGGTTGTTGAAGCCTGGCCAGCTGCCACTGGCCGACGACCCGTGTGAGTATTTTGTAACGGAGACTGCTGATGAAATATTATATCAAATTGTTTCTGGAAACTGGAATTATAAAAACTTGATTTTTGACGAAGAAAACGACAAAGGAACGCGCAAAGTAGGTCTTAAACCATGTTCAAATGCACATTGCGTTCGCGAAGCGGAAAATCAAAGACGGAGGAAACAAATGCTATCGAAAAATTATTTGCCGGACCCGTATCAAGAAGAGCATGATGTAATATTTGAGGACGGCAATCTTCCATCTTATCACTCCCTTTTAAACTTATGGAATGAGAAGAAGTATAACTGGTCCCCAGCAATTTTTTCAAATGGGGTTCCTAAAAACGACCTTGACTTTCTCACTGCGTGGAGAGAATGCCGAAAGAATCCAGCCGCGTACGGATGTAGGAAAATAGTATTAAAATTTCAAGGACAGTTGAAATTGAAATGCTGTCATTGATGTCATTGATAAATTGCATTAACATCTTATATATATAAAAATTTTAGTAAATGTATCATCGCCGCGAGAGCTTTCTACCCCTGTTCTAATCTGCACTACCAATGAGACGGCAAAGCAAAAATCAAAATCGAATGACACAGATTTAGTCGTAAAACGAATTTCAAAGAGACGAGGAAAACTTACGTCGTTATTAGCTAGCAGAGAATTATATAACCCGAATTGGAAACCCGTGACTAATCCATACGACCGGGAAAAGCTGAAGAGCAGATACGAGGAACTTAGGAATATGTATCAACATCTTCCAGTCTTGAAAAAAGCTGATTATATAAATAATCCTTCAACTGTTAAAGTAAGGCTGAAACAAGCCGAAGACTGGCATCGTTTAGTGACAATTACAAACAGACCACAGCCTATGCTTGGGTTAGATGTTAGACAAATCAGTGATGGAACAAATGAAAAAGATCAAAACGAAAACGGGGAAGATCAAACTACTAAAATTCCACGGTACGCCGCTGCCACGGCCAGTAGTTCGAAAAAAATTACACAGCGATATTTTTAAACCTCTTGAAGTTAATCAAACGCCGAAATTCCTCAACCAATTCATTTCTGATTACAGCGAATTGTAATTACATTATAACTAGCAAAGGTTTCCGTTTTAATATCAACACAATTTAAAATTTAACACTAGATAATATACTGAAATATGTATTATTTACTGCGGCGCAGTATCCACATAAATACAAGTCGAGTTTTAAAAAGCACAACAACTCTAATAATCTGTTGCATTGCTTGCAAGATAATCCCTTCTTCCGATATTTGATGCTTGCTTGTTTTGCATTGCTTCCAGTTTAGGACAATCTGTAATTCTGTGACCCAGACCACCGCAGAAACTGCAACCTTTTTCGTCTAAAAATATAAAATATACCATGCAGGGAACAATAAAATTTTAAAGGAAGCTTCATGAATTTCTGTTAGCTTACCTCCAAGCTGCAAATATTTTTCGTTTTCAGACTGCGTGTTTTCGAGGAAGTGTGGTACTTTTTGCTTAGCTTCAATTAATAAATGCTTTAAATCCAGCAAGACTGATTCGTCATTCATCTTGTTAATAAATGTTGTCGCTAATCCGGTTCTTCCAGAACGTCCAGTACGACCGATACGATGGACTAATTACCAAAATTACCAAAAATAATCGTCAGCGTCATTCACAGAAATTAAAATGCTCGCAAAAATTAAGATTGCATTTAGCTTACCATAATTTTCTATGTCATCAGGCATGTCATAGTTGATAACATGTTGAATGCTAGGAAAATCGAGACCTTTCGACGCTACGTCAGTGGCAACAAGTACATCTTTCTTTCCATTTTTATAAGCTTCTACTGCTTTGGATCTTTCTTCTTGATCTAAAATTACGAAACGAAAGCTTAACTTATATATCACAAGCTTAATAATACGAGTTTAAAACGAGTTTACAATGATTTGCTCTTCATACTCATGATTACATTCATTCCTGATTCCAAATTAAAAATATGAATTTTAAAGCAATCTTGAAATACCTTTGCCGCCATGAATAGCTACAGCTTCAACGCCTTTCAGTAACAGATATTCGTGTATGTAATCGACATCTTGCTTCTTCTCTGCAAAAATCAGTACAGGTGGGGACGTTTTCTGCAGACACTCTAAAAGATATACCATTTTTGCCTCAGTCTTAACATATTCCACTTCCTAAAAACAAACGGAACAAAGTTAGCTTGCTTGAACTATTCTATTTAATAATATTTATTTTAAAAATATATTGTCAAATCGATGTTATTGGCTAATACCTGAATAACGTTCATCGAGGCAGCACCGGCTCGTCCAACGTTTATAGTAATAGGTTTAACAAGTGCAGATCGGGCAAAATTCTGGATCTTTTTGGGCATCGTAGCAGAGAAAAGTAGTGTTTGCCTTTGTGCCTATTAAAGCAATCAACAACACAATGAAAACAAATATGTAATCAATCATCAAAGTGACATAAAGGATTATGCTTACCTTAAAATATGAAAATATTGTTCGAATATCTTCTTCAAAGCCAAGATCAATCATTCGATCCGCTTCGTCCATACAGAGATACCTGCAGACATCCAATTTAACCATCTTCTTGTCCAGCATATCCATCAAACGACCGGGAGTAGCGATCATTATGTGAACACCCTTTCTAATTACATCCACTGCTTCATTAACCGAGACTCCTCCCATTGCCAGACATGAACGGATTTCAGGATAACCTTCTTCACGCATATACTTACAAAAGTAAGTAACAATATCAAATGTTTGTCGTGCCAATTCACGGGAGGGACAAATTACTAAACCTGCATAAACGGCAACCCCGTGTTATTCAATATTCTCTAATGACAATGATTATACATCAATGATTATATTCCCGTTTTCCCCCAAATCAGCTTACCATATGGCCCTTCATCCTTTACGAATGGGAGTTTATATTCTTGTTCCAGACAAAACATTAATAAGGGAAGGACGAATACCAAAGTCTTGCCGCTACCAGTAAAAGCTATTCCAATAAGGTCTCGTCCAGAAAGGCTAAATTTGAAAAATGCCTTAAAAATAGATTTGCAATGGATTTTGGTTTCCATAATTAAAATTCTAACGAGGGAGAATGAAAGGATTTATTTTAAGCTTACGCTGTTGGAATTCCTTGGATTTGGATTGGGGACGGTTTCACAATACCTTTTTTACTCAGTGCCCTTATAACCGCTTTCGGAAATTTCATTTCTTCAAAATGCTTTATGGGAGGCGGAACTTCATCCCCTTCAACTAAAATACAATATTTTTTCCGAACTCTCTCGTGTCTAATCGGTAGTTTAGCACGGATATATTGAGGTGCTTTCCAGCTATCAAATAAAAAATAGGTAAGGTTAGAACTGTTAATCAAAGCTAATATATAGTTATAATTAATTTGTCAATTGCTTCGAAGATAATTGTAGCTCTTTTGAAAGTAGTACGTGTCCATACCTAGTTCTAATAGGATCCTCGTACTGAATACCTTTGGCCAACTCAGCAACGCCCATTAAAGCTCTCTTCTCGGCAACACTTTCTAAAATTTTCTCTTCTTCCTTTAATTGCTTCTCCATTGCACTTTCCTTCTTAGCTGTGAATAAAAATGACAAAAATGTTACCAATGATTCAAATGTAAATAGGCATATGCAATATTGTGTATCATGTCATTTTTAAACCTTCTGCCATCCTTTTCAGTTCCGTATGCTGGTCCAGTAAAGATATGTTTTCTTTCCGAGCCAGAGCTTGGGGATCTTCATCGTCATCCGATTTCTCCTCATCCTTCTCCGAATCCGACGACTCATTAAGCGCTTTCTTCGACTGGTACAGTTTCACTCCCAACTTTGACATTTTCTCCAATTTCCTTTCTCGAACAGGTACGTAGGGCGTATAACTCGAGGCATGTTCCAACAACTCCTTTTCCACTTCCTCCTTCGGTTCTTCCCTTCTATATCGCTGGAATACAAAAAAATTATCGCAAATTATGAAATTATCATTAGCCAAGACAAAAGCTTATTTCTCAACTGCTACACGTAAGTAAATATTCCAGTCACGAATAAACTTGAAATTCGCCAGTTTTATAAAGTAGAAATATAACCTGTATTAAAAACAACTTAGTCTTTGTGAATTGTAAATTTTCATTGCTTACCTTGACAGGGGGATCCCCCATTTTTAAACCGACCTAAGCAGATACTCACTTCCTCGAACCAAAGTAAAATAAAATCACCCTTAACCCTTCCCCTTCCCTTCTTCTCCCAACCTTTAATCCACTTTATCTCACTTATAACTTACTATGTAAGTAATCCAGTAAATAAAAACACTGTTAAAAATATTTGTCCTCATTTGTGATTTTTGTGAAATACCAACACAGGATGCACGACAAGATGCAGGTAGCAAATGCACACAAACACACAAGCCATATTTACTTGTGTGTTTACAAGCAACAACGCAGCAACGTAGTAAATATCCATTTCAATTCCTCTCAGGAACACCGTCCTTTCCTCCAAAACCACATGGGGCACATGCGGAAAACTTGGTCCGTAGTCCGTCCGTAATATATGCGACGACTATATAGACTTCTTGTTTAGCCTTACATATGCGTTCAGTACGGGAGTAATATGCCTAAAAATGTGTATAATGCAATGCCGACATTGCCGACTACACCAAGTCAAAGCACATGTGGGTTAGTAACAACAGTAGTAGTTTACGTAATATATTTGATGAATTTTACAGATACATACAAGGCTTGACATTTGTTTTATATAAAGACAACAACCAAACCATTACTATTTAACACAGCCGAATCGGTAGCAGGTGGCTGATAATACTTTTGTTTGGATGTTAAGTACCTCATCAATGTTGAAAGTTTTGTGGAAGTGGAAACTGACAATTATTTCTCTTGACTTTTATTCGCTCCCTTCTAAGAAGAATATAAAAAAATAATGACACCTCCAATTATACTAAATCTACTCCGTCATGGGGTAGTAGTGGGAGGCAGATCAAACTTAATTAGTAGTTGCAGTAGGAGTAGTCCCGTGCTTAAATCAAACTTACGAAATGCCAGCTGTATTAGTAGATCGTATTCAGTGGCTGTGTCAAATGAGCATCAGTCGGCGGATGAATTTGTCGTAAAGTATATAGAGAAAGATGGCCAGGGGAAGATAGCCGTGATGGGGATGAACCGGCCTAAAGCTAAAAATGCGTTTAGTAAAAGTTTGGTTACGAAATTTGAAGAGTCCATCCATAGCGTGAGATTTGACAAGGATGTTCGAGCTGTAATTATCCGGAGTCATGGTGCCCGGGATATTTTGTGCTGGAGCGGATCTTAAGGAAAGGCTAACCATGAAGCCGTCCGATGTGGGACCATTTGTGGCGAGGGCGAGAGCCTTTATTTCCTCTCTGGAGACGCTCTCCCATGCCGGTGATTGCTGCGTTGGATGGAGCAGCACTCGGCGGTGGACTGGAGTTGGCGTTGGCTTGTGATTTGAGGGTAGCGTCGGATTCTGCAAAGATGGGATTGGTTGAGACGAGACTAGCTATCATTCCAGGTAAACTTTGGAATATTAATTACTATAAGTTTACATATGGGATTCAACTTTCACGTGTGGTTAGTAAAGAAAATTTCCAATTTATTTAGGTGGTGGAGGTACGCAAAGGCTGCCACGTGTTGTAGGACCATCTATAGCTAAAGAGCTGATATTCACGGGACGCGTGATTGATGGTTCCGAAGCTTATAAAATTGGTTTGGCTAATCAAGTTGTGGATCAAAATAAGGAGGGCAATGCCGCTTATCTGCGCGCAGTCGAGTTGGCTGAAGAAATTATCCCGAATGGACCTGTCGGAGTGAGGGTGGCGAAAATTGCCATTAATCGAGGATCCGAAGTTGACCTTGCAACTGGTTTGGCAATCGAAGAACAATGTTATGCTCAAGTTATTCCTACAAAAGATAGGATGGAAGGTCTAATTGCGTTTAAAGAAAAGCGTCCGCCTATATACACGGGCGAGTAATAACAATAATATTAAAAGAGAAGCTACCTAATCAATTTATTACGTACTGCTCTCTTTTTTATAGTTAAGTACGAGCGGGTCATAATATGTATATGTTTTGGCTAATTTTCCATTACATTTTCATAAAAATGCAATTCGTTAGGAAAGTTTGCTATTCTATACATACGAAATGACGAACCAGTAATAAAACAGAGCATGAAATTTATCCTCTGATATTTTTAATTATTATCTTTCAAAATAGTACATTTAGTTATTTATCAACTATAACTACTCGGAATCAGTAAGCATTGAATTTTAACGACAAAAATTTTGACAAACAAACACACGAATGATACAAAACATACTGCAGCCAGAAGGATCATAAAGTGTTACATAAACCTAGCTGTGAATCATATATCACACAGGACTAACATTACAAATGAAAGAAATGGTAAAAGTGTGAATTGACATTTCCAGTGACATCAAGAAAGAAGCTTCTCAAATTCAGGCGTACGTAAGGGGGGTATTTTCCAACAACTTAACTACAGCTAGATTCTTGACGTATGCAGAAAGGACTGCTAAATAATAATTTAGAAAAGTTGATATAACCAGAACTGAACTCCCAACAGCAATTAAGGGTTTCGCCGGGTTCTCGCCATCCGTTACAAACCACACTACAGTTCCGAA